>CM076967.1:58358968-58364899 GCA_039105355.1 Benthosema pterotum
CAGATAAGTGCTACATTATGACAGCCCACACACACACACACGCACGCACGCACGCACGCACGCACGCGCACACACAGACAGCCAGCCTGTGGAGTCCAGGTTTCTATTGCGCCGCTGGCTCGGAATCAATTGTTGCCACTCGTCATTCCCTTAGAGGGTGTGCGACACAGATGGCACACAAGCGCTGTCACAATGTGCACGGTGCGTCGCCGTGCACCTCGCACCAGCGAAGCTGAACAGAAAGGAGCCAGTTAATCACAATACTGCTAGCGCTATGACACTGTCCGCGGCGTGCACGTGCTCGCGCTAATACGCGCGCACAGCACACACACGCCTGCACACGGGCCGACCGGCCCGCCGGAGCCATGTGTGGCTAATGGTTTGCTTTTGTGGTGTTTACCTCCGCTCTTGTGACAGCTCTTCACTTTGGCAGCGCCCCCGGGGCGGATCTAGGCATGGGCATGGGGGGGGGGGCTAAATGTCCAGTCTGCCCCACCAAACACGACGGCATGCAAAACAACCCAAGATATTTCAAATCAAAGTGCTTATACTAACACTACTACTGCTACTAACTAACTGCAGCTGCGGCACCACTAAACCGACAGCATTTCATCATTGAAAACAGAAAACTCTCTGAGTCAGACCTTTAGCTTTATGCGTGCTGCGTGTCTGTTGCAACGTCAACAACGGCGGATGTTATCAATGATGACTTATGCTTGCCTAATAAAAGTCGAGTAACCAAAAATGGTATGGATGCGGCTTCATCACCCGTGGGGTGAAGCGACACGGGCGATGAAGCCGCTCCCATACCATTTTCTCCTGCCCCCCCCCCCCCCCCCCATTGCGAAATGTTACATCCGCCCCTGGCAGCACCATGCTCCTCCACGTTCATCCAACACCCCCACCCTCACCCGCCTGCCTCGCTCGCTCCATCTCATACATATTACCTGTGTCTCTCTCCTAGGCATCCGTAGCTGTAATTTCTCGCCGGGCAGCACCTGGCATTCTCTCTCTCCCTCTCTCTCTCTCCCTCTCTCTCTCTCTCTCTCTCTCTCTCTCTCTTCTCTCTCTCTCTCTCTCTCTCTCTCTCTTCTCTCTCTCTCTCTCTCTTTCTCTCTCCTCTTTCTCTCTCTTTTTCTCTCTCTTTTTCTCTCTCTCTCTCTCTTTTTCTCTCTCTCTCTCTCTTTCTCTCTCTCTCTCTCTCCCTCCCTCTCCCTCTCTCTCTCTCTGTCTCTCTCTCTCTCTCCTCTCTCTCTCTCTTTCTCTCTCTCTCCCTCTCTCTCTCTCTCTCTCTCTCTCTCTCTCTCCTCTCTCTCTCTCTTTCTCTCTCTCTCTCTCTCTCTCTCTCTCTCTCTCTCCCTCTCTCTCTCTCTCTCTCTCTCTCTCCTCTCTCCTCTCCCTCTCTCTCTCTCTCTCTCTCTCTCTCTCTCTCTCTCTCTCCTCTCTCTCTCTCTGAGTCGAGGCCGGGCGACTGAAATGAATGTCAAATGGTGTCTCAGGTGGTCGTCTAGCAGCAGCAGCAGCAGCGTCTGGGCTCCAACTGCGCCCAATCTCTGTGTGCGTGTCGTACATTCCTTTAGAGTCTATGCATGCAGGGTTGGTCTATGCTTTCTGAAGGTGCCTGAAAGCCAACATGTTTTTTTTTTTTCCCCCATGCACCAATCCTGGCCCGCTCAATGCATTTCAATGAGAAGGCATGCTGACAAACATTGCTTCCCGCCCAGCATGGGGTGTGTGTGTGTGTGTGTGTGTGTGCACTCGTAGAAAGCCTGCTGGTGGCATGTGGCAGTTTTCCAGCTTTGCATGGCTGTAATTAATCATTGCAATCATCATACATAGCAACTGATTAACAGTTTGGTCAATGGCTAACTGTTAAATCACAGCACAGCAAATGAAGCAAATAAAAGTGCATCATGTAAAACTCAAAGAGGACACTCTCTCTCTCTCTCTCTCTCTCTCTCTCTCTCTCTCTCTCTCAGCTCATTATAACCATAATTTGTCAAGTGCCATATAGCGTTGCCTTTTCCAGTCCAAACTCCACTTTGTCCATTGATTTTACTTAGACCACTTTCCAGAAGGGTGAGAAAGAATTGCCTGAAGTAGTGTTGGCAGAGCTACTGCCCTGATTAAAACGTAATCCTCCAAAAGAAACCCTTGGAAAGGGATACAAAAAGTGCTTGTCTGGGGAGATGAATTCAGAATTATCAGATGAATAGCCTTTGCATAGCAACAACGTTGGTTGCACTACTTGTGCTTATTATATGCTGATGGCAATCTTGGAGCGCACTGTCATCTTTTAGAGCAACCATTAGGGCATTAGTGAACACTCAAATACTTTCCACAAAGAAAATACATAATGGGAACTTCATTTTAATAAGTAGGAATGAAAAGGAGCTATTTCAGATTTACCTTTCCATGATGAGAAATACCAGCCCTCCTTGGCTGTGTTCAAATGGAAATTAGCAATCATGATTTTTTCTTTCATGGCTATGTGATAGATTCTACCGTCTAGTGCAGGGGTCGGCAACCTGCGGCTCAGGAGCCACATGCGGCTCTAGAACACAGCTCTAGTGGCTCCCTGGCTGTATAGCAGCATTACATACACATTAGGGTGATCCGCCAACATAATATAAACATTTCAGTCACTGACAGCACCCAACACGCCATGCGCTGTCTGACAGTTACATCACCAGTTAACATAGCGCTTGTTGGCCATGACACAAAATCCCACCACGTATCAGAGATCGAGCTTTAATCTGAACCAACCATTTTTAACAGTTTACTATATTATATCTTAGAGATGTTGTTTGGACATGATTAAAAAGTTCCATTCTGTTTCCTAGAAATGGAGGTCTGAAAAAACATCATTAATATGGTGAAACACAACTTAATGCATCATCAAGTTGTGTTTCACCATGTTAATGATCTTCCTTTTTATGACCTTTTTTTGGCGGGTCCATTTGGTTCGCATTTGTACGCTCTCAGAAAAAAAAAGAAGGAAAATGGGTGGAATTCCCCTTTAAGAGCTTATTAGGCTTACATTTTTTTGGGGCTCCAGAGAGATTTTGAATTTAACTTTTGGTCGAAAATGGCTCTTTCAACATCTTGGGTTGTCGACCCCTGGTCTAGTGCTAGATGCTCTCTCTCTCTATCTCTATCTCTATCTCTATCTCTATCTCTCTCTCTCTCTCTCTCTCTCTCTCTCTCTCTCGACGTTGTGCGGCAAGGACAGTGGAGATTTGCTGAAGAAGTTTTGAATAATACCAATTATGAGAGGAATATAAGTAGAATAATGGCATCCTAAGTAAATATGTTCGAGTCTAATGGGTGTTAAGATTCAATAAAAAGTAAGCTAGCACAACTGTGATAGGATTGTAATTCATAATTAAGGACTATATATAGATGGTATTCAGCCTTTTTGATAGCCCTGGGCATGGGCTTACCAAATAATTACCCAGAATAAAACCTGCATTTCAAAAGGTTCAGAAATGACCTGAACCCCCTAATTAAAATGTTACTGTACTCCCCTGCTTTGTTCATCATGAGTTGAAGCTCTTGATGACTGGTTTTAATTATTATGGATAATTATTTGGTAGGCCCAGGCCTTGGCCTGGTGGTATAGGCTTCCGGCCTACCACAAAGCTGGATACCTGATTTGCTGCCATGCAGCCAATGAGCACAGCCCCACACTTGGTTTGCTGCCATGCAGCCAATGAGAAGACTTAAGCCATGGCTAAAACCACAGCAATTGAGAATTGCACCCATTGTCATTTACTGTCCTAACCACTAAGACACTATAAATTCCATAGACTGGGATAGGGAGATTTATTTGCCCTATGACCTAATTTGGGAAAGCCGTGCACTGGAGGAGCCCCTCAAAACATGGAGGTGAAAAGCAGTGTGCACTCAGACAGACATACTGGTAATTATTTTTGCACTGAAACTTTGTGTCCCAGAAGTGGCAAAGAAGGAGCTGTCCTCTGTCTGACAGCTCACTAAAAAGCCCACTCTCCTCCGTTCCGTTTTGACACCGCCGTCTTCATTAACTGTCTAAGACGACATGACCTCATCCTGTCCCCTCCTTGCCTACCCACCACCCACTCACTCCACACGACCCCTTTTTCAGGACCTTGGCCTGACAGCTGTCTCCTTGCATCCTACTTCCTACCCTCAACCTGATCCTCAACCTTTTCAGGGTGTCACGCCCCACAGAATATTTTAACTGGGGACCCCCGCCCTGACAAAGAGCACAAATGTAGGAGTTCAGTAATTAGATTTTTTTTTCCAGCTCTGTTTCACAGATGCATTTTGTGAAAATAGCAGCTCACAACACCTTACACATCGAGAGGTCACAAGCTTGTACATCGGCTGATTTCAGTTTTCAGAGTTTTTACCACTTTCCTTTCTTATTTTGACAATTTGGCCCATATGTTTGACAAGTTTTAGCAGTATAGTTTAGCAGTATAGTTCCTTCAAAAGTAAGGATAAGGTGTGTGTGTGTGGGGGGGGGGGGGGGGGGGGGGGGGGGGGGGAGAAAACTAAGGAGAAAATGTTTTGGTCCTCAGAAAAGATACATTGCCCGATTTACCCCACAGTGGGGTAAATCGATGATCGATTGGAGTGAATTTTGGCCGATATGGCCGACCACTGATCAGTGATTGATTATCAATGTATCTCTATACTGAAAGGGACAACTGTATGGTTTTATTTATGTAATTGGTCCTTGATTACTAATGTGAATTGTAAAATGGCAAAAACATAAATTGCGTGTTCTCTCAGAGTCCTCTAGTTACCCTCACAAAAAACAAGCAGTGATAATGGTCTCTAGTTTGCCTCCCCCTGGCCGGCTGGGGCGCCTGATGGAGGAGACAGATCTAGCGCTTGGAAGGAAGACGTTATTCCAACCAGTTCCTAACAGGGAAACTTCTCCTGGCTGTCAGTGAAAAGAAGGCAGGCCAACTCCACATGCATTGAAGGAAGCATGAGGCCATGTGTCATCGGAGTACTTTAGAGCAGAGGTTTTCAACCAATTAGCCCAAATCTACACAACTAGAGATCCAGGTTTGCCTGTTATGTTTCCAAAATCCATTCTGGAATTGTAGATAAAAACAAGATATCTTTGGATTTTGAGTCTGTGGGGCTAAGACGTCATAAATGGTGGCCCGTGGCTCAAATTCTGAATAAATATTGCAGGGTGCCCGCTGGTATGAAAAAGGTTGAAAACCACTGCTTCAGAGAATTCAGAAAACCGGTGACATCATCCATGGGGAATCCACAGCAAATAGCAACTCTATTTTTGAAAAGTTACCACCTGAAAAGTTAAATTTTCAGGATGGCTATATAGAAGCCACTGGTCACAGGCGGGGCTTGACACTAACACTTGCCTGCTTGCCCGGAAAGTAAAAAAAATGGTCAGGCAAGTGAAGACTGCTACCTGGTTGCCCGATCGGGCAAGTGTGCAACTTGCGCACTATAACACGACATGAGATATATTTGTCTTGAAGGCAGTCATTGCGCTCTGACTCTGCGTCTTTCCCTGCTTTCTAGCTATCTCTCCTATCTCTCTCCCAGGTCCAGTTGGTTCCAGGCTATCATTTTGCTGGGGTCATGGACCCCTGAGTCTGTGACCACTGTGGGAACCATTGAATTGCACTGATTTACAACTTTAACTGATTGTGACTTTGTGTGATAAAAAACAGTCTTTGAATGCGAAAGGAAATGTTTTAAAACACCAAGTAGAAAGTAAACGTAATGCAAAATTCACAATATATTTTGGGGATAAGTGACCATGACCTGAGGGCAAGTTGAATCTGACTTAGTTGACACTAAGGTCTTAAGGTCTTAGTTGACACTAAGGTCTCCACGGCACTTGCCCGATAGGCAAGAGATAGGCAAGAGACCTGGTTAACCATCTGGTTGACGATGTAACTC
>CM076967.1:58365399-58380399 GCA_039105355.1 Benthosema pterotum
ACAGAAGAGAGAGACAGAGAGAAAGACAGACAGAGAGAGAGAGAGAGACAGGAGGGACAGAGAGAGAGGAGGAGAGAGAGAGAGAGGACAGAGAGAGAGAGACAGAGAGACAGAGAGACAGAGAGAGACAGAGAGACAGAGAAGACAGAGAGAGCGAGACAGAGAGCAGAGGAGACAGAGAGTGGAGAGAGAGAGGAGAGAGCGAGAGAGAGAGAGAGACGAGAGAGAGAGAGAGAGAGAGAGAGAGAGAGACACGAGAGGAGAGAGAGACAGAGAGAGAGACAGAGAGGAGAGAGGAGAGAGAGAGAGAGAGAGAGAGAGAGAGAGAGAGAGAGAGACAGACAGACAGAGAGAGACAGAGAGAGGACAGACGAGAGAGAGAGAGAGAGCGAGAGAGAGAGGAGAGAGAGAGAGAGAGGAGAGAGAGAGAGAGAGAGAGAGAGAGACACAGAGAGAGAGAGAGAGAGAGAGACACAGAGACAGACTAAGATTATTAAAACTCACTTAGCACGAATCACACGGTTGATGCGGGATCGAGCAAAAAGAGTGATGTTTGCCTGTCACGCTGCATTTTGAAATGTAAAAAATGGTCCAGAATTGGCCGAGAAATGAATGATCAAAAAGACGTCTGTTTTTGCCACGAATTCCCGACATTTTTGCCATTTACTTTATAACATTTCGCAGACTTGGGATAAATGCACGCCACATACAGCAAAAAAACATGGAACATTTTTTTTCAACATGTTGAATGGTAAGAAATGATTGAGAATTGACCAAGCTATAATTGTTTGAAAATAAGAGCTATTAACTTTGAGAATATGCTACTCATGCATTTGTGGGCTTAGGAGTAGCAGTAGGCATAAGGGAAATAGATATGGGATGAATTAAAGGGAATGGCAAGACCAACACGGATTGGATGAAAGCTAAAAACGCCCAAACCACACCTATGCATAATGTAACGGGTATAGGAGGTGGCATGGTAACGAAATTACCAACTTCAGTGTGGTAACGCCTCTTCCCCAATGCTAAGTGCGTTAATTGCATATAAGGGCTAATGTAAGCAAAATCGAGCCCTTTGTGTTTAAGTTGTTTTCTGGATGAACCACCGGTACTCACGCCATATCCTATACCTTTCAAAACATAACCGATGTATTATATGACGAATAATAATCTCACAGCAAACCCACAAGATTGTTTTTTGATGACGTTTAGTTTTTTTTTCCCTTTGCTCGTTCTCGACGGCGCTCGTTCATGAATCCTGTCCATTCCCACAATCCCTTGCTTCAGGCGCGTTCATGGAGGAAATACTTACGCATTTGGACACCAAATTTAGGTGTCCAAATGCGGAAATAGGCGCTATTTCCGCCGGTCTTCCGGGTGCTTCAAAACGCCACTGAGCAACTTGTATTGAAATGAACGGCAAGGGGGCGGGGCCACCGGTCCCATTCACTCTACATATTTTATTACTCTATGGCAGGGGTTTTCAACAGGTGGTCTGGGGACCACCAGTGGTCCCTGAGAGGGTTCCAGGTGGTCCCCAGGCTAAATGATGGAAAGCTGGTTAACCAGATGTAACTCTTGAGAATGTAAAAATAAAACCAAATGGACCCTTGCGGGTCCATTTGGTTTCATTTTCACACTCTCCAGAGTTAAAATATTCGTCATCTGAATTAGCATCACTTAGTATAAAAAGTATACACTGTTTTGTTTGCAAAATCCAGCCTGGAATTGTGAACAAAACCAATTTTTTTTTTTTTAGTTTTAGGTCTTTGGGGCTAAAATGACATCAAATGGTGGTCCGTGGCTCAAATGCTGATTAAATGGTGGTCCCTGGCGTCAAAAAGGTTGAAAACCCCTGATCTATGGGGCGAGGAAGGAAGGATGGAAGGAAGGAAGGAACCCATGAGGGAGTGAGAGAAAGAGAAAAGAAGGAAGTGAGAAGGACAGTGAAAACACCCTGAGAGCAGGGGCGGATGTAACATGTCCCATTTGGGGGGGGCAAGAGAACGTGTTGGAGGGGCAAGAGAAAACGGCATGGGGGCGGCTTCATCACCCGTGTCGCTTCGCGCCACGGTCGATGAAGCCGCACCCATACCATTTTCGGTTGCACAACTTTTATTAGTCATTAAAGCATCAATAATAACATCAGTTGTTGTTGAAGTTACAACAGACACACAGCATGCATAAAGCTAAAGGTCTGACTCAGAGAGTTTTCTGTTTTCAATGATGAAATGCTGTTGGTTTAGTGGCGCCAAAATTGTAGTTAGTAGCAGTGGTAGTGTTTCAAATCCTTTTAATTATAAACAGTTTAATTTGAAATACATTTAAAATTTGGGTCGTTTGCATGCTATCATGTTTGGTGGGGCAGTGAGGTCATTTAAGGGGGCATTGCCCCCCCCCCCCCCCATGTCCTTGCCTACATCCGCCCCTGCCTGAGAGGTCAGAGGGATGGAAAGAACTGACCACACACACACGCACGCACGCACACACGCACACACGCGCACACGCACACACACACACACACACACACACACACACACACACACACACACACACACACACACACACACACACACTAAGGCGGTGTGTGTGAAAGTGGTCTGGCATAGTGTTTTGTACTGACTAGAATAGACACACAGAGGTCATTATGTTTCACAGGTCAACCCCAGTCCCCAGGGTGTGTGTGTGTGTGTGTGTGTGTGTGTGTGTGTGTGTGTGTGTGTGTGTGTGTGTGTGTGCGTGTGTGCGTGCGTGCGCGTGCGTGCGTGTGTGTGTGTGTGTCACTCTCTGATTGTCTCTTTTAATCCCAGCCTCTCCATCTGCCCGTAGTATTTTTCCACGTGTCCACACTTTTTTTTTTTTACTTGAGAGCTACTTTCAAAATGAGCGTCTCAACAAGATCTACGCATCAAACTGTCAGGTTTGGGCAGAATTTGAGAATTAGTAAGGGTCGTTTGCACCATGAGAGATTAAATAAAGCTTAGTTTATTGCTAATCACAGATTTGTTGATGAAAGATTATTTTAATTTGAGTTCTGTTGCACCACTTAATTTTAAGCACTGCTTAACAGATCTGTGATTAAGTCCATAACCCCTGATTAAAATCCATTAAACGGAGATTAAAACTTTAAACTCTGATTAATTCATGGATTAAAGTTTGTTCTGTGTCCGCCATCTTGTTTTTGCGATGTAAACAAGCAGCAGCCTAGAGCCTTTATCCATTAGTGTTACTATTCCATTCACATTGGAGAACATGGACAGGAGTTTGTTTAAATAAAATAGACAACAGACGTTCGCTCAACAGTGCTTCACTCTGTGGTGCTCAGTACAGGGAGTAGGACATTAAGGACAATGACAGTCTATCAGCAGCAATTGTGTACATTAACATTTCTATGGACGATCGAGTCAACACGTGTGAAAACATTAGCATAATAATGGGAGCTGGCACGGGGGAGCCATCAGGTAGAAGACTTGCGACATTGAGGGGGTCAGAAACTGAGCGCTAGAGGGCTCATGCCGCCTGAAAAGGACAAATGGTTTCAACGAATGTCGTGTTATTTTCAGTCAAATCAAGCGGCACAGTGCCTTTTAAATTCATCATAATCATAAAATTCAACTGGATTCAAACAGCCCCCTGTGTTTATTTGAGCTGCGCTTTTGTTTTCTCTTTCATTTTCATGAATCCATCTGATGCCATGGTTACATTTAAACCACCTCTACTGCAGGTTTAGAATTAAGCTCTTATTGGTACTTAAATCAATGTTTAAAAGTTGTGGTGCAACAGGTTTGACATTAATCCAGGTTTACTGTGAAAAATAAATCCACGATTAAAAAACAAAAGCCAAGATTAAAAGGATGGTTTAAAACTAAACCGAATTAGTGAAATCTAGGTTTAAAGGTAGGGGAAGTGATTTGAAATTCACGGTGTAGTACCAGCCTGGTGCACTAGGGGCCCCCAACAGTAGCTACACTATGTGAACCTGCTGCTCGCTCCTGATTGGAGGAGAATTGGTGGTGACCTGGGGAACTTTTATTAGCTCCTCTGCTAACGTGGGGGAGGGGGAAACTCCATATGTGGTTTCCACACCTTATAATAGAGCATTTTAACAGAAAAAAAAATTGGGTGATATCTGACAAAAGTGAAATCACTTCCCCAACCTTTAAAGTTTGGTGCAACTGAATTTATAGATGATCCTTGATTTAAACCAGATTAGGGCTTAATCCTTCTTGGTGCAAACGACCCTAAGAGTGAAATGCCAATCAGCACCATCTTCAGAATAGGTAAATACAGAAAAGAGCTATTACTTTTACTTATAAAATAATTCAATATATCTTATTTTTTTCATGGAGCCCAAGGCCTGACCCCGGCCCTACTGAGGCCAGGGGTTCGGTCCTGGTCGGGTCCGGGCAGAGTTTGACAACTCTACTTATTACCCCTCAATCCAACGCTTGGTGCTTGGTCCAAGCAGGGAGGCATGGTAAAGCGGGTCTTTGGGGGATCGAACCCTCGACCTTCCAGTCTCAGGGTGGACAAACACTCTAACCAGAAGGCCGGTGTGTGTTTATTTTCCTACGTACCGGTGCCGTTCTCTGCCAGAGCCAGCAGGTAGGGGAAGGACTGGACTCGCTGCGGGGACGAAGCCACGGTCAGCAGAGCACTCAGGTTGGAGTAGGACGAGTTTGGAGGGAGAGACAGAGCTCTACGGGAGAACTGGACCCACGGCTGACCTCTGGAACCTGGAGACAGGGAAAAACACAGTCTAAATCTAAGAAAGAAATATATTATATTTGAATGCAAAGGTACTAGAAACAAGCAAAATAATCTGTCTGTGGGGTAAGTGAATTGTCTTGGTGAGAATTCTTGTAGTCAGAAATCTGTTATAAAACGAGGTTGATAATCTTACAACAATACAATTTTCTCTTAGTTAGTATATCCTTCTTAAAAGGACCCCTGGCTAATATTCTTTCATTAATAGAGAATCTTTCGCTCAATAGGAGGTGCTCCTGTTGCAGGATGATGATGTCACAGAGCATGTTCATCCATATATTCCATAGAGCTAGATCACACATGACATCATCATCCTGCGCCAGGAGCAGTTCCTGTTGAGTGAAATATTCTCTATTTATGAAAGCAATAAGATGCCAATGGTGTTTTTATTTGTTTGTTTATTTTAGTTATATAGGGAAAGTATAATGTTTTAAGCGATGTTTATCTTATTAGACAGGGATTCCTTTTTCTTTTCCAAGATTACAAGACCTGCTTAATTCAGAATGTTTTGCAGTACACATAGGCGTTGTAACTATGGACATTCCAATATACTGTATCGGGAGGTATGGGCAGTAACTTGTTACAAGTAGCTTAGCTACATAGCTTAAATACATCTTCCCGTAACTTGTAGTGTAGCCTGGTCTAGCCCTCAATGATTTTGGCCTTGGGGGGCGGGGGTGTCGTGGGATCCACACGGCGGAAGTGCTGCGCTCTGATTTGATCTCACTAACGTGTCGTCATCTCCGGCCCCTCCCACGCCCGTCCACTGCTGTTCTACGTCAGATCATTTAGAGCGACGCCCACCCCGGAAGGTTCACACCCCCCTCAAGGCCACTTTCCAACGTGCGTTAGTCCAGGCTTTCCGTTTTCGCGCAACGCGAATGAAAATGAAAGCCTGGGTGTCGAGGCTACTTGTAGTGTAGCTTACTACATTTGTTCAAGAGTAATAAGTAGTGTAGCTTACTACATTTTTTCAAGAGTAACAGGTAGTGTAACCTAGCTACATTTTTTCGAGAGTAACAAGTAGTGCAGCTTACTACATTTTCCCAGTAACTTGTCCATCACTGTGTATTGGTATCGGAAATAGTATCGATGGTATAAAAAAAAAGTAGTAGTAGTAGTTAAATAACATGTTGGGCCATGTGGAGTTTGCTTTGGAGTCACCCAAGTGCACATTTGAGCCAAATATGGAGGCGGCTACATTTTCCAAAACAATATTTTAAAAATAAATGAAAACAGTAAATGAAATTCCAAAGCCCTCTCACGTATTAGGAGGACGATATCAGTCACCAGAAAAAAGATGGGTTGATTTTGAATAATCTGCCATGGTTAAAATGTAGTTTATAGTTATATTGGTGTTGTATAGGAAGGAGGCGGATACGCTAAAATGAACATCAAATATCTAAATAGTGAATGTAGTAACTTATAAACTGTCTGGTGTGTTCACATGAGGCTGAGTAGACCATACAATGACCAAACGTTTTTTTGAAAGTGAAATATCCCTTTAACTCAAAACGTTTGGATTTGTTTCCTTCCCTGTGCGTTGACCATGTCAGATTAGTGTTTTCTGTAGTTTATCATCATGGTTTCCTTCCTTCCTGATCTGCTCATTCATAAAGCTGTCTGTCGGTCCACAGCCCTCTGCCCTGAGGCTGGATGCAGCGCTCACATTTAATCACATTTAATCACATTTAATCACACTGTCCAGCACTTTGACACAACCAGAGCCTTCTAGTGGAAGAGTTAAGGCCTATTCAGAGATGGATTTTCGGTGCCCACCGCGACCACCGTTTCCTACAATATGACGTCATACCACCGCAACCACCGCACTTTACAGCCCTCCTCTCGGATTTTACTAACCACCGCACCGCACCGCAGAGGTTGCTTGTTTTTAACGGCTGGTTAAAAAAAATAAAACACACAACACACCACAGCGCGGTGCGGTGCTGGTAGTGGACTATGAATAGCGGTGGTTGCGGTGCTCTGAGCGGTGCTGGTAGTGGACTATGGAATAGCGGTGGTCGCGGTGCTCTGAGCGGTGCTGCTAGTGGACTATGGAATAGCGGTGGTCGCGGTGCTCTGAGCGGTGCTGGTAGTGGACTATGGAATAGCGGTGGTCGCGGTGCTCTGAGCGGTGCTGCTAGTGGACTATGGAATAGCGGTGGTCGCGGTGCTCTGAGCGGTGCTGGTAGTGGACTATGGAATAGCGGTGGTCGCGGTGCTCTGAGCGGTGCTGCTAGTGGACTATGGAATAGCGGTGGTCGCGGTGCTCTGAGCGGTGCTGGTAGTGGACTATGGAATAGCGGTGGTCGCGGTGCTCTGAGCGGTGCTGCTAGTGGACTATGGAATAGCGGTGGTCGCGGTGCTCTGAGCGGTGCTGGTAGTGGACTATGGAATAGCGGTGGTCGCGGTGCTCTGAGCGGTGCTGGTAGTGGACTATGGAATAGCGGTGGTCACGGTGCTCTGAGCGGTGCTGGTAGTGGACTATGGAATAGCGGTGGTCGCGGTGCTCTGAGCGGTGCTGGTAGTGGACTATGGAATAGCGGTGGTCACGGTGCTCTGAGCGGTGCTGGTAGTGGACTATGAATAGCGGTGGTCGCGGTGCTCTGAGCGGTGCTGGTAGTGGACTATGAATAGCGGTGGTCGCGGTGCTCTGAGCGGTGCTGGTAGACTACTGGTAGACTACCAGTGCTGGTAGACTACCAGTGCTGGTAGACTACCAGCGGTGCCCGCGGTGGCCACCGAAATTCTAGACTCTGAAAGAGCCTTTAGGATATTCCCATTCACTCCTATGCGCCAGGGCGCTAGCGCTGCTGGAGGAGCATGGAGGAACCCTGTGAATCCACTCTCTGATGGGATTTAATAGGGACCCGCAAAGTCTCGCAATATATATAGGTATACATCTCGCGAGACTCTATGATTAGTGAGCGTTATCATGAGCGTTATGCTCAGTTAGGACTCAAAGAGGCTCTGTATAGTCACAGGGATTAAAGTAAAGAAAAATCTTGAGACTGAAAATGATCTTTTGCAAATAAGCACTGAGCTAATTAAATGACCCCTGTGAAATCCTCAGGACTGAAATCAGTACCCAGTACTGAGAACTTTAATCCCTGTAGTCACGTGACCTGGCTGCTCCGCTCTGCTTCCTGGTACACCAATATCCTAACTCTCCCTCTATAAGGCTCTGCTTCCAGGTACACCAATATCCCAACTCTCCCACATGGCGAAAATGGCATGAGGGCAGCCACATCGCCCGTGTCGCTTCGCGCCACGGGCGATGACCCATACCATTTTCATATAAACTCTTTAGTTCTGTGACAAAATGTATATCTTGTACATGATTCATATTAGTCAAGTAAAGCATCAATAATAACATCAGTTGTTGTTGAAGTTGCAACAGACACGCAGCATGCATAAAGCTAAAGGTCTGACTCAGAGAGTTTTCTGTTTTCAATGATGAAATGCTGTTGGTTTAGTGGTGACACAGCTGTAGTTAGTTAGTAGCAGCAGTAGTGTCTCAAATTATTTTTTTAAATATAGGCACTTACATTTGAAATATCTTTGAAATGTGGTGTTGTTTTGCATGCCATCATGTTTGGTGGGACAGTCAGGGCATTTTGGGGGGGCATTGCCCCCCCCCATGCCCATGCCTAGATCCGACCCTGCTGATCAGTCTAAGTTTGTGCTAACGACAGGACAAGACAAGTGTCCTTGAATCTAGACTGCCACAAAGTGCCAAAACGCATCAAATAATCTCACACTAATCTGTTATCATGCATTTTGGCGTACATCACTGCATGTACAGTCGCTGTACAATGACTCTACAACTGTTAAGATGTCAAAACAGACAAGGAAGACGTAAATTGCATAAAAGTCAGTCGCATTATTTGTCAAATTGGTTCTCCACTTTTTGACCCATCACTTGGAGCGGTGACTCCAAGGAGCGGCTTGCTGCGGCTTGCTGCGCTCAGGAATCATTAGCTGATTTTGACCCCCAATCCAAGCAGGGAGACCGACACCAACTGCACTGCTAGTCAGTTAGTCACTGTGCTGACTAAGTGTTAACTGTTGTTGTCGACTGCAAACAACGTCACAGGAAGACAGATTCGCTGATCTCCAGTGATTGGTTGAGGGAAAATCAAGGGCCCGCCTCCTCGTAAATTGGTTACAATGCGGCAAATGTCAGACTCTTGAGCCATGACTTCTCTGACTTCCTGTCTGTCCACAGGAAATGGACAGGATGGGGGGGGGGGGGGGGGGGGGGGTGCTGACTGCCCCACCAACAGTGGCGTTTTTGCCATTAGGCAGACTATGCCTGGGGCCACCATGAGGGAAGGGGGGGGTAGGGGGAGTGGGGGGGGGGGGGGGTTGTGACCACCAGGCATGCTTTAAAAGGATACCAGGCTAATAAGACTCATATGGATAAATACATTATATTTGTCCTCTAGAACTAGAATTGAACATTTGAAACACATCATATGTTATTTACTTTTAGGGGGCTTACTGACCTGCATAGATGTTAAATCCACTGACAAACGACAGATCAGACAGATCACACCCAACTATCCATCCCTTCACTGTGTCCCATTTTATCACCCCCCAGGGTGTCTCTCCCCCAACACACACGCACACGCACACGCACACACACACACACACACACACACACGCTTACTTTGCAGAAAACAGTTTGATGTGGTGTGCGTGTGTGCGTGCATGCGTGTGTGTGGTGGTTACCCAGCAGCATAAATAACTGTGTGTGTGTCAGTCACACAACTGCACCATCACAACACAAAGAGAAAATTCACGCAAATGAGCTACAACCCCAATTCCGTTGAAGTTGGGACGTTGTGTAAAATGTAAATAAAAACAGAATGCATTGATTTGCAAATCGTTTTCAACCTCTATTCAGTTGAATACACCACAAAGACAATATATTTAATGTTCAAACTGATAAACTTTACTGTTTTTTGAAATTATACAATCTTTTGTAAATTGATCCCTGCAACATGTACCAAAAAAGTTGGGACGGGGGCAGCAAAAGACTGGGAAAGATGATGAATGCACAAATGACGCCTATTTGGAACATTCCACAGGTAAACAGGTTAATCATAAACAGTTTAATATCGTGATTGGGTATAACAGGACCATCCCAGTCGTTCACAATCAAAGATGGGGCGAGGTTCACCACTTTGTGAACAATTCTGTGAGAAAATCATCCAACGGTTTAAAGACAATGTTTCTCAGCATTCAATTGCAAGGAATTTGGTGATTTCATCATCTACAGTCCATAATATAATCAAAACGTTCAAAGAATCTGAAGAACTTGCTATACTAAAGCGACAAGGCCGAAAACCAACACCGAACACTTGTGACCTTTGATCCCTCAGGTGGCTCTGCATTAAAAACTGACATCATTGTGTATTGGATGTCACTGTGAGGACTCAGTAAGACTCAGAAAACCATTGTCAGTTTACATAATTTGTCGCTACACCTGCGATTGCAAGTTAAAACTCTACCATGCAAAGCAAAGCCATACATCAGAAAGGTTGGTTTGAAAAAACAACCAGAAAAACAACCAGAAATGCCTTCTCTGGGTACAATATCATTTGAAATGGTTAGACACAAAGTGGAAAAGTGTGCTGTGGTCTGATGAGTCCACATTTCTAATGATATTGTACCCACAGAAGGCATTTCTGGTTGTTTTTCTGGTTGTTTTTCAAACCAACCTTTCTGATGTAAGGCTTTGCTTTGCATGGTAGAGTTTTAACTTGCACTCGCAGGTGTAGCGACAAATTATGTAAACTGACAATGGTTTTCAGAGTGTTCCTGAGTCCTCACAGTAATATCCTTTACACAATGACGTCGGTTTTTTAATGCAGAGCCACCTGAGGGATCAAAGTATTCTGTGTTGGTTTTCATCCTTGTCGCTTTAGTATAGCAAGTTCTTCAGATTCTTTGAACGTTTTGATTATATTATGGACTGTAGATGATGAAATCACCAAATTCCTTGCAATTGAATGTTGAGAAACATTGTTTTTAAACCGTTGGATGATTTTCTCACTGAATTGTTCACAAAGTGGTGAACCTCGCCCCATCTTTGATTGTAAACGACTGGGATGGTCCTGTTGTACCCAATCACGATATTAAACTGTTTAAGATTAACCTGTTTACCTGTGGAATGTTCCAAACAGGCGTTATTTGTGCATTCATGACCTTTCCCAGTCTTTTGTTGCCCCCGTCCCAACTTTTTTGGTACGTGTTGCAGGGATCAATTTACAAAAGATTGTATAATTTCAAAAAACAATAAAGTTTGTCAGTTTGAAGATTAAATATATTGTCTTTGTGGTGTATTCAACTGAATAGAGGTTGAAAACGATTTGCAAATCAATGCATTCTGTTTTTATTTACATTTTACACAACGTCCCAACTTCAACGGAATTGGGGTTGTAAATCTCATCTAATGTAATTACTGCTGTGCTGCAACCGCTGTGTGTGTGTGTGTGTGTGTGTGTGTGTGTGTCTGTGTGTCTGTGTGTCTGTGTGTCTGTCTGTCTGTCTGTCTGTCTGTCTGTCTGTCTGTCTGTCTGTCTGTCTGTCTGTCTGTCTGTCTGTCTGTCTGTCTGTCTGTCTGTCTGTCTGTCTGTCTGTCTGTTGTCTGTCTGTCTGTGTGTGTGTGTGTGTGTGTGTGTGTGCTGTCCTTGTCACTGTGACCTCAGGTACATAAATCTTGTCGGAAAAAAATGTTCTCCACTTTGTAATATAAACCCTAAATGACGCACGCACGCACGCACGCACGCACGCACACACACACACACACACACACAACACACACACACACCACACACACACACACACACACACACACACACACACACACACACACACACACACACACACACACACACACACACACACACACACACAACACACAACACACACACACACACACACACACACACACACACACACACACACACACACGCTATATATTATACTTGTGAGGACATAATTTTAGAATTTTTCTTTTTTTGGGGAAAAATGAGTTAGGAAAAAAGGGATATTTCCAGACTGACTTTTCACACGCGCTGATGTCATGCACACACAAGCTTTATTATATATATATTAAATAAAAAATAAATAAGGCTGTCAGAGTTAACTAGTTAATCGCGAGTTACGGTAACTCAGCCATGAGTTAACTCGATTGTTTTTTTTAGTGCGAGATTAACTCACAGTAAAACCAAAGGCCAAGTGGGTCTATTTGGTTCAATTTCACCAAATGCAGGTGAATATTTTTTTTTAAATATCTGCATCAGTTAAGTTACTTTAAAATAAGTCTACACAATTACAGAATGTAGAGAACTTTCTACAAAATGTGCATGTTCGTTCCTAATGATATCGTTGACAAATTATTTCATTTAGGTCTGGAAGTCTAAATAAATGTCATCAAATGGTGGTCTGTGGCTCAAATGAAGAATAAATAATTGACCATCATATGAATATTCTTGAAAAAGACTCATTTAAGGTATATTTAGAACTCATGAAAATATGCGATTAAATTGCGATTAATCAAAGATTAACTGTGGGCAATCATGCGATTAATCGCGATTAAATTTTTTAATCGATTGACAGCTCTAAAAAAATGGTCCTCATAACATCTATTCCTCATGTGTTGGGTAATGACTTTAGTTTACCGGTACTTTAATACAGTATATTCCTTTTCAGCAGCTCTACAACACTAACAATCTGTTTAGCGCCTCCTTTTCCAGAACAGATTTACAAGCTCTCATCAGATCACAACAGAGACGTGCTCATGGCTTGTAGATCTGTTCCATTTCCGCATGCGTCATGTATGCAGAATGCTGGAGTTGGATTAGGATCTACAAACTATTCTGTTGTTATCTGTTGATAGCTTGTAGATCAGTAGATCTATTTTCACATCATGCAACAACAAGCTGAAAAGTAATAAGTAATGTGTGTTTTGGCAGAGTAACTTATTACACGTAATTCTTTACTGCCCAACACTGTTATCAACAATTTGCTATATTTGTGGGGACCCTCACACACACACACACACACACACACACACACACACACACACACACACACACACACACACACACACACACACACACACACAGCGTGTTACCTTGGAACCCAGACAGGATCTGCACCACGTTGTCGTACACCATCAGGGTAGCAGCTCTCTCTGGTAGCAGGTCTAGACTGAGAGACGAGAAGACTGACACACACACACACACACACACACACACACACACACACACACACACACACACACACACACACACACACAGAAAGATAAGTTTTAGACACGAAGCTAACCACAAAAATACTTAAAAACAGCCACATGCACACTTGGCGCACCGTTACGTGTTCAAAATGCTAGGAGAGACGTGTCTGTGTGTGTGTGTGTGTGTGTGTGTGTGTGTGTGTGTGTGTGTGTGCGTGCGTGCGTGTGTGTGTGTGTGTTTCCCCTCCATTGTCCCCTCTCCTTCCTCACCACCTCTGGGATGTGACCTCGTTCACACAAAACACCGAGGCTCAACATGAGCACCGCGGACCACAGCGGGCCCACTGGCCCACTGGCCACACTGGCCCCTGTGGCCCACTGGCTCCTGTGGCCCACTGGCCACACTGGTCCCTGTGGCCCACTGGCTCCTGTGGCCCACTGGCCACACTGGTCCCTGTGGCCCACTGGCTCCTGTGGCCCACTGGCCACACTGGTCCCTGTGGCCCACTGGCCACACTGGCCCCTGTGGCCCACTGGCTCCTGTGGCCCACTGGCCACACTGCCCCCTGTGGCCCACTGCCCCCTGTGGCCCACTGGCCACACTGGTCCCTGTGGCCCACTGGCCACACTGGTCCCTGTGGCCCACTGGCCACACTGGCCCCTGTGGCCCACTGGCCCCTGTGGCCCACTGGCCACACTGGCCCCTGTGGCCCACTGGCCACACTGGCCCCTGTGGCCCACTGGCCCCTGTGGCCCACTGGCCACACTGCCCCCTGTGGCCACACTGCCCCCTGTGGCCCACTGGCCACACTGCCCCCTGTGGCCCACTGCCCCCTGCAGCCCACTGGCCCCTGTGGCCCACTGTGGCCCACAGGCCACACTGGCCCCTGTGGCCCACTGGCCCCTGTGGCCTACTGGCCCCTGTGGCCCACTGGCCACACTGCCCCCTGTGGCCCACTGGCCACACTGGCCCCTGTGGCCCACTGGTCCCTGTGGCCTACTGGCCCCTGTGGCCTACTGGCCACACTGCCCCCTGTGGCCCACTGGCCCCTGTGGCCCACTGGTCCCTGTGGCCTACTGGCCCCTGTGGCCCACTGGCCACACTGCCCCCTGTGGCCCACTGGCCACACTGGCCCCTGTGGCCCACTGGTCCCTGTGGCCCACAGGGCCCACTGGCCCCTGTGGCCCACAGGGCCACACTGGCCCCTGTGGCCCACTGGCCACACTGGCCCCACTGGCCCACTGGCCCATGTGGCCCACTGGCCACACTGGCCCCTGTGGCCCACTGGCCCACGTGGCCCACTGGCCACACTGGCCCCTGTGGCCCACTGGCCCCTGTGGCCCACTGGCCCCTGTGGCCCACTGGTCCCTGTGGCTCCTGTAGCCCTGTGGCCCACAAAGTTTGGCCCCACAGTGGCACATTGGTTAGTGCTGTCGCCTCACAGCTAGAAGGTCCTGGGTTTGATTCCCGCTATGTGTGATGTGTATTTAAATGAAAGCAAATTGTAGCCTCAACACCCGTCGAGGACACAATTTGTGGGATGTCTTGGAAATGAGGAAATGTCCCACGCAAAGATGGACATCTGGTCACCCTATGAGTGTGCGTGTGTGCGTGTGTGCACGTGTGTGCGTGAGAATGGATCTTGGATAAAAGCACCATATCACTGCACTGTTTGCCATTAACAGAAAAGGGAAGTGTGTTCCATGCCAAGAACAACAGAGACACAAGCTAACAACGTGTTACATAACATGTAGGTGATAAGGAAGACTTTATAGTCCACTGTTTGGATGGAAGAACAGTATCCATTAGAACATGTAATGATAAGTGTTGTCTGGTAGAACAGTATCCATAGAACAGTATCCATTAGAACATGTAATGATAAGTGTTGTCTGGTTGGAACTTAAAGGGTATCTACCCCACCATGAATTGGACATTCAGTCCCAGAGTATGTTCACACCTTAGAGCAGAGGTGTCAAACCCAAAT
>CM076967.1:58385399-58397899 GCA_039105355.1 Benthosema pterotum
CGGCAGCGGGAAGCGTAAATTAAGCTAAAATGACCAAATTGGACAAGTTTGTATCAGCATCGTCTTTGCTGCTGCACCTGCAGCCCCACCGGCACCGGGCACTAGCAGCTACCCCAGATCCTGCCTCACAGAGCGGCGACACGCTGGACTAGAGTCGCCAACAAGTTCAGCGACACAACCGCCCTGTGACAGTTCTCCACGCGGCCACGCACGGACACATTGTCGGTGAAAATGAATGTCGCCGCGGCGGCCGCGTTGCAGAGCCTATTAATGAACCCGAATCCCCAGCACAGATCGAGGATCATACGACATGACACCGCATACCGAAGAGACAAAAAGCTTTATAATAGCAACAAGTCCGTAGGCCTGCTGGACCATTTCTCAGAGACAACAAAAAAGGTCTTTCTCTGAAAAATACATCTCCACTACCCGTAAAATACCCTACTAATGAGTGAGTACACAGTCACATTCATTAATGCGGTCAGTTTGCTGTCTTTGTAAAGCATGTAGGCTAATGTGCTGTGTTCTTGATGCTTGTTGCTTATACTGTGGAAGTGCATACTGGTATGCAGCTTTGTTGGTGTTGGATATACCGGTAATGTGAATGTGTGAATGTAATAGTTTGGGGACATCATGTTTGAGCCCATGTCAGGGCAGGCTGTTAGATATTAGTAATGATGGAGGATAGAGATAGAGCTTGGCATCTGTCCATGTTGTTTTGGTTCTGAAAATGCTGTGTGTGTGTGTGTGTGTGTGTGTGTGTGTGTGTGTGTGTGTGTGTGTGTGTGTGTGTGTGTGTGTGTGTGTCATGGCCATTTGCCAATAAAGATCATTGAAAATGAATGTAATTGTGTAGCCAGGCACGTTTGTTAGTCTATACAGTATAGCTGTAGTGTGTGTTTGTGCGCGCACATGCGTGCGTCCGTACGAGTTGCTCGTTTATGGCAATGGTAGGGGCCATAGGGGCCCACAAAATATTCTTGCACCGGGGCCCATCCTCTACTCCCTACGCTCATGGGTGCAAATACCAACTGTTGCCTGCAGGGGTAAAATTGTCACGTCACCTGCTAACAGTTGCACCCTCACAAGGTGACTGTTACGTAACCATGTGGGTGAACCTCCAGGAAAGTGTTTTAGAACCTTCTACTAACATATAGGTTGTCATATGCCATGCATTTCCTGTGCAGGATTTGAAAATTTGAAAAAGAAAAATCTAGCAAAAAATGATAAAAATCTAAGGTCTCCGAGGCACTTGCCCATCGGGCAAGTGCAAGTCAGGTTCTACTTGCCCTCAGGTCATGGTCACTTGCCCCCCAAAAATATATTGTAAATTTTGCATTTAAGTTTACTTCCTACTTGGGTGCTTTAAACCAGGGGTTTTCAACAGGCGGTCCCTGAGAGGGTTCCAGGTGGTCCCCAGCTAAGTTGGTTAACCAGATGTAACTCTTGAGAGCGTAAAAATGAAACCAAATGGACCCTTGCGGGTCCATTTGGTTTCATTTTTACGCTCTCAAGAGTTAAAATTCATCATCTTAATTAGCCCATATTGGTCACAGACCCAGTGGTCCCTGACTCCAGCAAAATGATAGTTTGGAACCAAATGGACCTGGGAGAGAGATAGGTAGAGATAGCTAGAAAGCAGGGAAAGACACAGAGGCAGAGTGCAATGACTGCCTTCAAGACAAATTTATCTTGTGTTGTGTTATAGTGCACTAAGTTGCACACTTGCCCGATCGGGCAACCAGGTAGCAGTCTTCACTTGCCCCACCATTTTTTTTTACTTGCCCCAGGCAAGCGGGCAAGTGTTAGTGTCAAGCCCTGTGCCTTCATCATAAAAGAGGGTCTTTCCATTGTTACACAACTTTCAAAGCAGCTAGTCTTTAATGGAACCCCCGCTCCTTTCTCAGCCAATCACAACAGGAGGGACACCTCAGTGTTTCCTGGACGCTGGCCAATGGCATTTCCCCTCCTGAACAATAGGCTGCAGGGGCGGATGTAACATTTCCCAATTGGGGGGCAGGAGAAAATTGTCTAGGGGCGACTTCGCGCCACGGGCGATGAAGCTGCACCCATACCATTTTCAGTTACAGGACTTTTATTAGTCAAGTAAAGCATCAATAATAACATCAGTTGTTGTTGAAGTTGCAACAGACACGCAGCATGCATAAAGCTAAAGGTCTGACTCAGAGAGTTTTCTGTTTTCAATGATGAAATGCTGTTGGTTTAGTGGTGACACAGCTGTAGTTAGTTAGTAGCAGTAGTAGTGTTTCACACCATTTTAAATATAAGCACTTTAATTTGAAATATCTTGGGTTGTTTTGCAGCATGCCATCGTGTTTGGTGCAGGGGCAGACTGGGCATTTAGGGGGGCATTGCCCCCCCCCCCCCCCATGCCCATGCCTAGATCCGCCCTGATAGGCTGTCCTCTCTGTCCAAGAAGCCTTGGAACAGGATGAGGAAACCACAGCCATGGATGGATATAAACACTGTCAGTTAGTAGGAAATACATCAGCACTCAGTAGAGTGCATAACAAGTAGCAGGGCTTGACACTAACACTTGCCCGCTTGCTCGAGGAAAGTAAAAAAAAAAGGTGGAACAAGTGAAGACTGCTACCTGGTTGCCCGATCGGGCGAGACCTCTGTGTCTTTCCCTGCTTCTAACTCTCTGCCTCTCTCTCTCTCTCTCTCTCTCTGCCTCTCTCTCTAACGACAACACAGACAGTGTTTGATCAGACACCATCAGGTGACCCGTGGAGGCCTGTCATATGCTCTCACACACACACACACACACACACACCACACACACACACACACACACACACACACACACACACACACACACACACACACACACACACACACACACACACACACACTCCAGTCCTCTCCTCCCACTAGAGTTCAACTAGAGTGCAGACTCCACCTCACAATAGTGTGTGCACGTGTGTGTGTGCGTGTGCGTGTGCGCGTGTGCGCGTGTGTGTGTGTGTGTGTGTACCCAGACCAAGGTCAGATCAGTGTGTTCCATCAGGGTGTGTTGTGCTGGATGCTGATTGGCTGCTGGGTGTCCAGTGGTTGTGTTGTGCTGGATGCTGATTGGCTGCTGGGTGTCCAGTGGTTGTGTGTGGATCCCATAGCCTGGGAGGACACTGTTTATATTTATGTTTATGTTGTCTTTGTGATGATTGGTCATTCTGTTGTCAAGACGACAGCTGCTGCTTTAAAAGGGATTATAGAGAACGTCATTGTTTACAAACTCTGTGTTTGTAAACAGGTTTAAATCTAACTCCACTCTATTGGCTCATTATCAGTCTGCTGGAGACTGCTGCTGTGCTGTGATTGGCTAAAACGCTAACACACAGTCCTGTCCTGTCCTGAACCCGACAAATGTTTTGACCACCTGCAGGGCAAAGCAAGTGTCTGTCTGCAGGGGAACAGCTGCAGCATCAAAGTAATTAAAGTAGAAGCAGTGAGAGATGCACCAACCGTGGACAAAACAGAACCGGAGCAAATAGAGCAACAAAGAGGAAGTTTTACTGCAGGTTAGGATGTGATATTTCATATTGATATTATATACATCCGATGTTTGAATAATCCGATATTCGTTCAATCACACATGGTGTTTTGAAAGGAATATTCCAATGTAATGCTGTAGAATGATGTAGAAAGGTAGAGACGGGTCTATGTGGACTAAAATCCTGCCTTTTGTGAGCAAACATCTATGATTATGCAGGGTTTTATGTGAGCTTATGCTATGTGAAATTGCGGGAAGTGGTGGAAAACACACACCCCGTAAGCACACACGCAGGCACACACACACACACACACACACACACACACACACACACACACACACACACCACACACACACACACACACACACACACACACACACACACACACACACACACACACACACACACACACACAGATACAGATAGTTTTGGTTCTTTAAGGTTTGGCTCAATAAACTGTCATTCTGGATCTCTGACCTGATCTGACCCTCTGAGACACTGGCTCAACCTCTCTGACACCAGGGACCACTTTTCATTCAGCATTTGAGCCACGGAGGACCACTGTTTGATGTCGAATTTAATGTCAAAAGAAATGCAAGGATTTCCAAGTGTTTTGTCCACAATTTAGGGGAGATGAACTGAGCAAAACGTTGGTCCAAATAACAATTCTTATACAATTTCTAAATGTGTATGTGTTGAAAATTCAGTAATTCAGATGTTTAAATATAATTTAAATAAATGTAACTCTTGAGAGCGTAAAATGAAACCAAATGGACCCTTACGGGTCCATTTGGTTTCATTTTACGATTTGGTTACCAAGCTGTCCATCATTTAGCCTGGGGACCACCTGGAATCCTGTCAGGGACCACAGGTGGTTTGATGACACTTGCCTGCCTGCCTGCCTGCCCGCCCGTTTCTGTCTGCATTTATGGCCAACTGTGGGTCTTTCCTGCTGCCTGACCACTGTCCAGAATGCAGACAGGAACAAGCAAGGAGGATCTAATCCAGGAGATAAAGCGAAGGCACCTATGGGGGAGTCCACATTGGTTCATGGGAGGAAACAGACATGCTCAGTACAGATCAGGAAGTCAAACCATCCAAGAGACCAATGGCATGCATGGTTTGCAAGCGTCAAACTTCCTGGAATGTACTGAGCATGTCTGTTTCCTCCCATGAACCAATGTGGACTCCCCCGTAGGTGTCTTCACGACTTCTCCTAGGTCGATCCTCCTTGGTAACAAGCAGGAAGTGTCCACTGAAAGCCATTTAAAAACACAGACTGTACAAAAAGCAGTGTGAAGGCAGCCTGAGAATCACTACTACTGACTGTAGAATGGACATGGAGAGGGCTCTGTGTGTGTGTGTGTGTGTGTGTGTGTGTGTGTGTGTGGTGTGTGTGTGTGTGTGTGTGTGTGTGTGTGTGTGTGTGTGTGTTGGGGGGGGGGTCCAGGCAGAGAGGATCATGGGAGGTTGAATGGGGGGGGGGCATAGTATGATGATGACATCACTTCCTGTCCCACGCCCAGTTGATCCATCATTAGAGCTACCAGCTGGACTCACTTTATACTGATCTACTGGGAGCACGCACGCACACACGCACGCGCACACACGCACGCACGCACGCACACACACACACACACACACACACACACACACACACACAGCAACAGTTCCCCTCCCAGCCCTCCTTGCCCAATAAATCTTGTGTGTGTGTGTGTGTGTGTGTGTGTATGACATGACATCACTGTTAAACAAGGCTGAGGTCTCAGGGTGTGTGTGTGTGTGTGTGTGTGTGTGTGTGTGTGTGTGTGTGTGTGTGTGTGTGTGTACGTGCACATGTGTTTTCACACAGCAGCAGGTCACTGACAGACTGCTGAGCTTAGAGAAATGTCACACACACACACGCACACACGCACGCGCACACGCACACGCACACACAACACACACCACACACAAAATAACATTACATTCGTACACGCTCACAGTGATGTGTTTGTGACAAATATTGAGAATGATTGATCATTATCAGTATTTTATACAGTATATGAGACAAGTCTCAGATGCTGAATAAACAGTGATAAACAGTGGGTCTGGTATCAAAATGGTCTAAATGTAAAGATAGATGTTAGATCCAAGACATATTGAAGGACCACTCTGAGAAACACTGGATACCTGAATACGATACATGCATCAAATGCACCATTTATGATTAAAGTATACCAGTTGTTTTCAACCTTTTTGACACCAGGGACCACCATTTATTCAGCGTTTGAGCCACAGACCACCATTTGACGACATTTTAGCCCCCAAAGACCTAAAACTAAAGAATTCTTTTGGTTTCGTTGACAATTCCAGGCTGGATTTGCAAACAAAACAGTGTAGACTTCTTAATTAAATATTGTTAATTCAGATAATGAGTTGGCTTTTTCCGCGGCGTAATCGTCTTTATATAAATTATTTTCGAAATGTCTACGAGAACAATGAATGGGGAATCCACTTCTGGAACCGGGGCGGTGACGTCACTGCGCAGGTCTATAAAACATATGCCTAAACCTAACCCCCACCTAGCTCTGGTCCAGAGCTCCACTGCTTCTGAGTCTGACTAGCATTGGAGCTCTGTTCGTCTCTGTGCATTCGGCCATTACTGCACCCGACCAGCCTCTCTTCTCTAGTGGATATATAAAGAACGTTTTACCTACTCACTAAAATAAACACGTCTTGTGACATTATAAATGCCCATTTACCTTAGTGGAAACACTCTGAGCCTCCCACCACACGGATAAAATAGACTTTTTTGCCAGAACGCGATCGTTTTTCATTGAAGGAAAAAATATTTCCTATGGAACTTTTCTATTGGACATATCGGTAGATGGCGCAAATCCTGGTTGTTTTTCTGGGAAAAACGATCGCGTTCTGGCCAAAAAGTCCATTTTATCCGTGTGGTGGGGGGCTCAGAGTGTTTCCACTAAGGTAAGTAGGCTTTCTAATGACACAAGACGTGTTTATTTTGGTGAGTAGGTAAAACGTTCTTTATATATCCACTTCAGAAGAGAGGCTGGTCGGGTACAGTAATGGCCGATTGCACGGAGACGAACAGAGCTCCAATGCTAGTCAGACTGAGAAGCAGTGGAGCTCTGGGAGCTACCCCCCCCCCCCCCCCCCCACGCCCACCCCTGCCCGAGGATCATGCCAACGGTCGTGGCAGTTACGCTAACGTGTTAAACTTGGTGAGGCATGCCACAGAATGACTTCACAGAAGTTTAGAAATAGCAAAAATTAGTAGCGACCGTTTGATTTGGCCGCACCAGTGTAACGATGGCAACAGGGTGCAGTGTGAGCTGAGCGCTGAGCTTGTAGATCTGCTATTTTCTCATCAGCACAGCAGCTGAGTGCATCCAAACATAAATATTTCAGTTCGACTACATCTCTTCTAAACTAGTCCCTCACTGACTGTTCAGTCTAGTTATTTTTAGCAGGAGTTTTCATAACTTATGAATTATGCAAAATGTTTAATTGCTCATGTGAGTGTTCAAGTCTTTAAGTTTGACTTCCAGGTTATGTGTATGATCTGGGACTGCGGTGCACGCATGTCCTTGGACTGAAAATAACTTTTTTTTCAAAATGAAACACAGTCGACACAAAGCAGCAACAGCAGTGACACACACACACACACACACACACACACACACACACACACACACACACACACACACACACACACACACACACACACAGAGCCAGCCCTTCACTAGTCATGGTGTTGAACCATTAATGTCAGAGATCTAACATGAATGGGCAAGTATAAGTGAGGTCCAGGGACCACCAGGGGAGTCCCCAGGTTCCAGGGGGAGTTCCAGGGGGAGTTCCAGGGGGTCCCCAGCTAGATGATAGTTCATGAACCAAATGGACTCTTATGGGTGTGTAGCTCTGACAGTTTACCAATGGAATCCAGAGCATGTATTACGTGTGTGTGTGTGTGTGTGTGTGTGTCTGTGTGTGTGTGTGTGTGTGTGTGTGTGTGTGTGTGTGTGTGTGTGTGTGTGTGTGTGCGCGCGCGCGTAGTCCAAGGACATTGTTTCCCAAAAATAGTTTGTGAAACGATGGATGGATAAGATAGAGAGAGAGAGTGTGTGAGACTGAGTGTAACTGTAGAGTGAGAGAGTGTGTGTATAGATTGTGCATCACATTCACCCCTACACACACACATTCATACACCAACGGTTACAGAAACCATGCAAAGCACAACCAGCACATCAGGAGCAATCAGGGGTTCAGTGTCTTGCTCAAAGACACTTTGACAACAGTAACTCTGGGGAAGCGTGGGTTCGAACCCCTGAATCAGCACCTTAGATGATCTCCTCTGGGGATTCAGAATAATGAGGTGAAACGAAAGGATATTTCAGACAGAGAGTCAGGCTAGTGGAACGTTGCAATCAATACCAAACATACAGGCTACGGACAATTGTAATTCAGAATGTCCAATAAATCTATTTCTACGTGGCGAGATTCACATGCTACAGGTCAATACACACAGTGATTGATGGTTACAGCCTTCTAAAGTGGGGCAATTAGGGGGGTCAATGCCCCCCCCCCCTCTCTAATTGCCCAGACTGCCCCACCAAACATGATGGCGTGCAAAACAACCCAAAGTTCAAATTATATTTAAAATGATGTTGAAACACTACTACTGCTACTAACTAACTACAGCTGTGTCACCACTAAACCAACAGCATTTCATCATTGAAAACAGAAAACTCTCTGAGTCAGACCTTTAGCTTTATGCATGCTGCGTGTCTGTTGCAACTTCAACAACAACTGATGTTATTATTGATGCTTTACTTGACTAATAAAAGTCCTGGAACTGAAAGTTACATCCAGGCCTGTCCTTCTATTACACCACATCATTCACCACGGCATTCAGACACTTATGGTATACCCTTTAAACCAGGGGTTTTCAACAGGTGGTCCAGGGACCACCAGTGGTCCCTGAGAGGGTTCCAGGTGGTCCCCAGTTAAGTTGGTTAACCAGATGTAACTCTTGAGAACGTAAAAATGAAACCAAATGGACCCTTGCGGGTCCATTTGGTTTCATTTTTACACTCTCAAGAGTTAAAATATTCATCATCTGAATTAGCCCAGGTCTACACAACTAGAAGATTAATGGTCATTTTTATCTGTATGTTAATTTGCCTGTTTTGTTTCCCCAAAAGCAAAATAATTCTTTAGTTTTAGGTCTTTGGGGCTAAAAGGTCCTCAAATGGTGGTCCGCAGCTCAAATGCTGAATAAATGGTGGTCCCTGGTGTCAAAAACGTTGAAAACCCCTGCTTTAAATCTCAAAGACGCACCAAAACCCCATCTGTACAAATGAGACTACTAAATATACTACGAAAATATAGCTATCTTTTTTGCTTCTACTTTGATGCTGCAGTTGTTTCCCTGCAGACAGACACTTGCTTTGTCCACCAAATGGACCCTTGCGGGTCCATTTGGTTTCATGTTTACACTCTCAAGAGTTAAAACATTCATCATGTGAATTATCCCAAGTCTACACAACTAGAGAATGTAGAAGATTAATGGTCATTTTGATCTGTATGTTGGACTGTTTGGTTTCCACAAATCCAGCCTGGATGGAATTGTGGACAAAAGCAAAAATAAATGTTTAGTTTTGGGGTCTGTGGGGCTAAAATGTCATCAAATGGTGGTCCTCCTCTCTGTGTCTCAAATGCTGAATAAATACTTGGGCCCTGGGATCAAAAAGGTTGTAAAATCCACTGACCTACAATGACCCAGCAGGTAATTAATGATAGATACAGGAACTACAGTATATGACCAGTTCAGTGACGCACGCACACACACACACACACACACACACACACACACACACACACACACACACATTAGCCTTTTTTGCTGTAACTGTCATTGTCAAATAAAAACAGCCAAAAGATAGATAATTTATAATCTACAGCAGGGGTTTTCAACAGGTGGTCCGGGGACCACCAGTGGTCCCTGAGAGGATTCCAGGTGGTCCCCAGGCTAAATGATGGACAGTTGGTTAACAGATGTAACTCTTGAGAATATTCATCATCTGAATTAGCACCACTTAATTAAGACGTCTACACTGTTTTGTTTGCAAAATCCAGCCTGGAATTGTGAACAAAACCAAAAGAATTCTTTAGTTTTAGGTCTTTGGGGGCTAAAATGTCATCAAATGGTGGTCCTCCGTGGCTCAAATGCTGAATAAATGGTGGGCCATGGAGTCAAAAAGGTTGAAAACCCCTGATATACAGTACAACACTGTCACTGACACACTGGACCCCAAATTATGACGTTCTATAGCAGGGGTTTTCAACCAGTGGTCCGACCACCAGTGGTCCTTGAGAGGGTTCCAGGTGGTCCTCAGCTAAGTTGGTTAACCAGATGTAACTCTTGAGAGTGTAAAAATGAAACCAAATGGACCCGCAAGGGTTTCATTTTTACACTCTCAAGAGTTAAAATAAAAGCAAAAGAAATCTTCAGATTTGGGGTCTTTGGGGCTAAAATACTGCATCCTCAAATGGTGGTCCGTGGCTCAAATCCTGAAAAAATGGTGGTCCCTGAGATGAAAAAGGTTGAAAACCACTGTTCTATAGTATAATCTATTCTCCTGGGCAGTGGTCCCCCAAAGTAGTGGACATTGAGGTCCCCTTTTACACCACGAGGTCCCCCTCAGCTAAAAGATGGATTAACCAAATGGACCCTTGTGGGTCTGGAACACTGTCAGAATGAACTCTGAGTCTACAAATGGAACCAAATGGACCCCACAATCAACTCAGAGTGAACAAATACAAATGGAACCAAATGGACCCCACAATCAACTCAGAGTGAACTAATACAAATGGAACCAAATGGACCCCACAATCAACTCAGAGTGAACAAATACAAATGGAACCAAATGGATCACAAAATGAACTTTTATAAGAGTACACAAATGGGACCAAAATGAAAACTCACGGGTCTGTAGCCTAACTGTGAGAGTGTAACACAAGGAACCAAATGGACCCTATATGTCTCTGTAACTCTGAGAGTGTTGAACCAAATGGACCCTATATGTCTCTGTAACTCTGGGAGTGTAGTTGTAACCAAATGGACCCTTATATGTCTCTGTAACTCTGAGAGTGTAACACATGGAACCAAATGGACCCTATATGTCTCTGTAACTCTGAGAGTGTAACACATGGAACCAAATGGACCCTATATGTCTCTGTAACTCTGAGAGTGTAACACATGGAACCAAATGGACCCTATATGTCTCTGTAACTCTGAGAGTGTAACACATGGAACCAAATGGACCCTATATGTCTCTGTAACTCTGAGAGTGTAACACATGGAACCAAATGGACCCCTATATGTCTCTGTAACTCTGAGAGTGTAACACATGGAACCAAATGGACCCCTATATGGCTCTGTAACTCTGAGAGTGTAACACATGGAACCAAATGGACCCTATATGGCTCTGTAACTCTGAGAGTGTAACACATGGAACCAAATGGACCCTATATGGCTCTGTAACTCTGAGAGTGTAACACATGGAACCAAATGGACCCTTATATGTCTCTGTAACTCTGAGAGTGTAACACAAGGAACCAAATGGACCCTATATGTCTCTGTAACTCTGAGAGTGTAACACAAAAAAAGTCAAAGTCAAAGTCGCATGATTTGTCTCTACGTTACCGCAGCGAAATTGGACCTCCGCTTTTAACCCATCACTTGGAGTGGTGAGCTCCAAGGAGCGGTGAGCTGCGGCTTGCCGCGCTCGGGAATCATTAGCTGATTTTGACACCCAATCCATCCCTTTGATGCTGAGTGCCAAGCGGGGAGGCATTGGGTCCCATTTTTTAGAGTCTTTGGTATGACCCGACCGGGAATCGAACCCCGACCTCCCAGTTCCAGGGCGGACACTCTAACCACAAGGAACCAAATGGACCCCTATATGTCTCTGTAACTCTGGGAGTGTAACACACTCTAACCACAAGGAACCAAATGGACCCCTATATGTCTCTGTAACTCTGAGAGTGTTCATGGAACCAAATGGACCCCCCCTCCCCCTGTTAGCACGCAGACAGACGTAGCCTCGCAGCTAACTAAAGTCAGAGCCGTATAGAGTGTATGTAGACTAGAGTAGCGACAACTCCCTTCACTTCATGAGGTCAGTCCAATGGAGGCTCTACTGCATAGAACTCTATTGAACATGGGGACAAGAAACAGGGACAGACAGGTCATGGTCTGGACAAGGGGTTTTCAACAGGTGGTCCGGGGACCACCAGTGGTCCTCGAGAGGGTTCCAGGTGGTCCCCAGGCTAAATGATGGAAAGTTGGGTAACCAGATGTAACTCTTGAGAGTGTAAAAATGAAACCAAATGGACCCTTGCGGGTCCATTTGGTTTCATTTTCACACTCTCAAGAGTTAATTAATAAGTCTACACTGCTTTGTTTGCAAAATCCAGCCTGGAATTGTGGACAAAACCAAAAGAATTCTTTAGTTTTAGGTCTTTGGAGTGAAAATGTCATCAAATGGTGGTCCGTGGCTCAAATGCTGAATAAATGGTGGTCCCTGGAGTCAAAAAGGTTGAAAACCCCTGTCCTAATAGTACAAAATAAGTAGGCTATTTAGTTGTCACTGTCGTAGAAGTGAATCTCCTCGTTGAAAACAATAGCATTTCCCAACTCCAGTCTGTCCCTATTCAGGCTGCAGAGCGTCTCACTTCCTGACCCCTCAATGTCGCAACGACACGACAACTGTGACGAGCTCTCTGACTAAAGTTAGCACGCTAGCTTTGATTCATTGCCAGATGCTCCTTATATGGAGTATAATGGAACAGAGCAGAGTATAAACAGCATGCAGTGTGTGTTTTATGCGTGACATCGTGACATCCAGCAGTGTTGTGTAGTTTAGTTGTGTAGTTGTAGTAGTTTTGGTACCTGTAATGTCCTGCTGCAGGCTG
>CM076967.1:58402899-58610399 GCA_039105355.1 Benthosema pterotum
ACATCTCTGTTGTTATCTGTTAATAGCTTGTAGCTTGTATATCTGTGCTATTTTCACAACATGCAACAACAAGCTCAGCTAAGTAACTAGGCATGTTTTGGCAGAGTAACATATTACTTATTACACATTTAGGCTGAGTAATATCTTTACTTTGCTTTTGCCGGAAAAGGTAATATTACAGTAATATTTAATTTGTTACTGCCCAACACTGATCCTGAATAACAGACATAAAGTTGGAATTGTCTGAAAGGAAAGGTTTGAAATCGGCCTTTACATTATTATTGATAATATTCTATAAATTGCAATATGCTTTAAGTAGCAAGTGATATATCAAACCAGAACCAGGGGGTGTTCATGGTGCTGAATCTATTCCAAGTGTAGCCCTGAGTCATGAGCCAGCCACAACAGCCCTAGCCTGGACTGGCTAGTGGGAGTCCTGGGTTCAATCCCAACTTCGGCGCTATACTATGCAAGCATTATTTTTGCACAGCCCTGACCAGTGCCAACCATATTCATTGTTGTCCAGTAATGATGCTATTTGACCTTGAACTAATTGCAAAAAAGCCATCTGATTTTGTATTCTATTTAAGGCAAATATTTTCTAAATTTCATTACCCTTTAAGTAGAAAGGGACATGTCACACTAGGGGGTTTCATGATGATTCGATTCCAAGTGTTATTTTATTTTTCGCACAAAAGTCCTTGGGCTAAAAACAGCCATAGGGTGTTGACAATGTGATGAGGTCAGCAGCACATTTGGGAAAGTTGATGAGAGTTGATGACGAGAACAAACCCAATTGTAATTTTGTGCAAAATAATGCTTGCATAATACTGCGCCGAAGTGTGTCTGAATGGTCTCTCAGATTCTTCTCTAATATTCCACATACCAGAAGCTTCTTCTGATATTCCTGGTTGTCGTCTCTGAAAGAACGTTTCATGAAGAGTTCCAGAGCCTCTCTCTGACTGGAACCATGGATGTCAGACAGCTCCTCCCAGGTGTTGGTGGGGAATCGTACCGACTTCATCCTCTGTACATAGAGGTCTCTGGCCTGCTCAACGGCTTTGGTGTTCTCAACCTCAGCCAGAGCAACCACAGCATTTTCCACACAGGGAACCTCTCCACTACGGATAGCTTCCACGTACTTCTCTGCCAGCTGACCAAGCACTGTGGAATACAGAACCATTCTTCAGCATGTGTGTTCAATTAGTCATGATGTTCATAGGTTCATGATGGAGCAGAAAAAAGTCAGATGTTACTAATTCCAATATCACCTACAACAGCAAACCAGGAGGGGCAGCTATAATGTTATACACACACAAAGAAAAACAGAAGTATTTATTATACAATATGTTCACGATATCATATACTGTATGTTCTTGACAGTCAGCACAATTCGTCAGAACGCAACTTTTTAATGCCATATTTCAGGTCCTCACTGTACTGCTTCTTTGATGCTTTTGATGCCATTTTAATGATCTCTTCATTTTATTCCCATTCTTTTCTTCTTCTTTTCTCTATTGCAATGTAAAGCACTTTGAGCTGCATTTTATGTCATGAAAGGGGCTATACAAATAAAGCATATTATCGAACATGTGTATTAGATTTGTTTAACTTGTTTTAACTTATGATTTTCTTTTAACATATGGTACATTTTGTGCTACTTTTGTTTTAAGTTTTGCTTTTCTTTTAACATACTGTATGTTTGGTTTTGTTTTGTTTTTCTTAATTTATTTGTAAATGTTCGAAATAAACATTCATTCATTCATTCATTCATTCATTCATTCATTCATTCATTCATTCATTCATTCATTCATTCATTCATTCATATTACCCTTATTATTATAAAGTTAGCTCATACTTACAGCATTTTTCAACCTCTCATATGATGTAACCTGATATGTAGTGTACATTCATTAAATCACACTTACATCTGCCAGTGACCTTTATGCCGTCACTGAGAGTCTTTGTGTCAGACTGGGTGTAGATGTGTTCAGTGAACCTGTTGGTCTGTTCAACAAAGTCTTCATCCAGGTCATGATCAGTCGCTTCCTCCATCCGTTGCAGTATCTTAGCCCTGGCCGGTCTCTCAAACACAAAACAACGGCGATGACAGAAGAATTTACGGAGGCAGGCACGAGGTTCGTTGTACTGCGGCCTCCCACCTTAAACAAAATGAAACACACATAGAACACATTACTTATATATTTTAGTTGGTCTGATGCCTAGTTAAAATTATTATTTAAATCTCAGTTATATTCAAATCATGTTAAGCAGATCATGAAACCTCGTATCTCCCTGAGACTGCGTTCCAGGTACTCGTCTTCTGTTATGGGTTTCCCATCAATCTCCAGGAGTAGTGAAAAATCTCGCACAGCCCACACAAAGGAGGGTGTCACAGTCCGAGTGACAGTGTCAGTGTGACTCATGTTGTTTTGTGTGGTATTCCTTGTTCTCAGTTTAACAGTTGTGTGCTTTTACTTTGTAGTTTGTTAGTCCCTCCTGTGTTCATGTTTTCTGTGTTGACTCCCCAGTGCTCTTGATTGCCTAGTGTCTCCACCTTGTCTTGTTACCGTCTCAGCCAATCCTTGTGTTGATTTTCTAATTAGTTCACCTGTGCCCCTGTGTATTTATACTCCCCTGGTTGTTCAGTTCTTTGTCAGATCATTGTTTCATGTCACCAGTGTTTTGTTCCTGTTACCCCTCGCATTTTGGATTTTCGTGAATAAACCTTGAGATTCCAGCACTTTGCCTCTCTGCCTCTGTCCTGCGTTTGGGTCCTAACCCCCCTGCCTTGTGACAGAATGATCTGACCAGTTTGGACCCAGCGGACAAGGCCACAGAGGTTTGATTTTTGATTTTGTCATGCTGCTGAGGCTGTCTACCATGGCTCCTAGCCACCAGCCCAGCCTACCTTTTTCACCGAAGGATTTTGGTGTGTCAGTGGATGTCTTTTTTGAGGATCCCCAGTTCCTTCTTCAGCTAGATAAATATTGGAGGCAGGACCCAGTATTTGCTCGGTATATGGCATTTTTCAGATGGGAGAGTCGGGGTGCGATTTTTCCACAATTGCCATCTCAGAAGGCAGTTCCACCAGCCTCCCCTGCTCTTCAGTCCACTACTTCTCCGCTCAGCATGTCGCCGCCCAGCCTGCCTGCCTCCTCGCCGCCCAGCCTGCCTGGCTCCCTGCTGCCCGCCTGCTCGCCGCCCAGCCAGCCTGGCTCTCTGCTGCCCGCCTGCTCGCCGCCCAGCCTGCCTGGCTCCCTGCTGCCCGCCTGCTCGCCGCCCAGCCTGCCTGGCTCTCTGCTGCCCGCCTGCTCGCCGCCCAGCCTGCCTGGCTCTCTGCTGCCCGCCTGCTCGCCGCCCAGCCAGCCTGGCTCTCTGCTGCCCGCCTGCTCGCCGCCCAGCCTGCCTGGCTCCCTGCTGCCCGCCTGCTCGCCGCCCAGCCAGCCTGGCTCTCTGCTGCCCGCCTGCTCGCCGCCCAGCCAGCCTGGCTCTCTGCTGCCCGCCTGCTCGCCGCCCAGCCAGCCTGGCTCTCTGCTGCCCGCCTGCTCGCCGCCCAGCTCGCCTGGCTCTCTGCTGCCCGCCTGCTCGCCGCCCAGCTCGCCTGGCTCTCTGCTGCCCGCCTGCTCGCCGCCCAGCTCGCCTGGCTCTCTGCTGCCCGCCTGCTCGCCTGGCTCTCTGCTGCCCGCCTGCTCGCCGCCCAGCTCGCCTGGCTCTCTGCTGCCCGCCTGCTCGCCTGGCTCTCTGCTGCCCGCCTGCTCGCCGCCCAGCTCGCCTGGCTCTCTGCTGCCCGCCTGCTCGCCGCCCAGCTCGCCTGGCTCTCTGCCTCCCGGCTCCTTGCTGCCCAGCCTCCCAAGTTACACGCCGCCTGCGGCAACCCCTATGGCGCCTACGGAGTCCGCAGCACCACCTCCAGAGTCCGCAGCCCCGCCTGCCATCCCGCCTCTGGCGATTGTAGTTGCTCCTTCAGATGGCGCCTCGTCTCGGTCCCCAGGGCAACCTCCGGGGATCCCCTCTGCCTCGTCTCGGCCTACCGGCTGTCCGCCGGATGTGGCAACTTCTCCTGGGTCCCAGTTCCATCCAGGCCAGCCACCAGATGTCGCCGGCTCTGTCTCAGTCCATCGTCCAGGCCGGCCACCAGATGTCGCCGGCTCTGTCTCAGTCCATCGTCCAGGCCGGCCACCAGATTTCGCCGGCTCTGTCTCAGCCCATCGTCCAGGCCGGCCACCAGATGTCGCCGGCTCTGTCTCAGCCCATCGTCCAGGCCGGCCACCAGATGTCGCCGGCTCTGTCTCAGCCCATCGTCCAGGCCGGCCACCAGATGTCGCCGGCTCTGTCTCAGCCCATCGTCCAGGCCGGCCACCAGATTTCGCCGGCTCTGTCTCAGCCCATCGTCCAGGCCGGCCACCAGATGTCGCCGGCTCTGTCTCAGTCCATCGTCCAGGCCGGCCACCAGACTTTCGCCGTGCATATGTTGCATATGTTTGGCCCGTGTTCTCAGACCCCTTCCGTTCTGGTCCTGTGACTCTGTTGCCCTCCGCCGGGCCCCCTGCCACCCACCCTTCTTGATGTTCTGGACTTTGTTGAGGCATGTCTTGAATCCATGCCTTAAGGGGGAGGCACTGTCACAGTCCGAGTGACAGTGTCAGTGTAACTCATGTTGTTTTGTGTGGTATTCCTTGTTCTCAGTTTAACAGTTGTGTGCTTTTACTTTGTAGTTTGTTAGTCCCTCCTGTGTTCATGTTTTCTGTGTTGACTCCCCAGTGCTCTTGATTGCCTAGTGTCTCCACCTTGTCTTGTTACTGTCTCAGCCAATCCTTGTGTTGATTTTCAAATTAGTTCACCTGTGTCCCTGTGTATTTATACTCCCCTGGTTGTTCAGTTCTTTGTCAGATCATTGTTTCATGTCACCAGTGTTTTGTTCCTGTTACCCCTCGCATTTTGGATTTTCGTGAATAAACCTTGAGATTCCAGCACTTTGCCTCTCTGCCTCTGTCCTGCGTTTGGGTCCTAACCCCCCTGCCTTGTGACAGAGGGGAGATAGCGTACCATCGTAAGATCATCATCCTTCTCCATAGTGGACTTAATTTTGATATTCTTTGGCAGATCTGTCACATAGCTGTAATGGAGTTAAGGAAAACACTCATTTCTACATGAGGGCAAATTTAGCAGGGAATGACAGAAATGCCTACATGAGATACCATACATTTATTTAAAAACCTTTTAATTTAATACTGAATAAATGTTTGTCAACAGGTTGAGTGCCTCCTACTGGACAAAGCTGGTAGGGTACATCCACATCCACTATGACTAAGGTCCCCCTTAGTCATAGTGCATGCCCCCCCCCCCCCCCCCCCCCCCCCCCCCCCACACACACACACACACACTGTTAAAAAAGTTCTATGAAGATTACTAGTGTGCTTGTGACCATACTACTGTTCCAATGCTTTGGAATACATTGGCACACAAGTCCTGGGATGGATTAAGGTTCCAATTCAAGTGTTTTTCCCTTAATGGTCATTTACTCATTTGAAAGAATTGTGGGGGGGATTCATAATAATTACAAAAATAAATAGTCAGACTTCCTCCCTTTCCCCAGGAAACGCTTGGGGAAAAACAAAACGTAGTTTTGGTTTTGATGGTGGGTAACAAAGCCTGCATCGTTTAGGATGAGAAAGGAGAGTTGCCTGGCTCCTGCCAAACTCTCCATGAAGGAGAGTCTGGGACTCTCTGAATCTCTTTACCGTGACGTAGGTTGTCTGTTTGACAGACAGATTCCTCTAACCAATCACTAGCCATCAGTGTACCAAAACATCTGACGTCATTTTGGTGCGTCAATAGCAGCAGCTACCACCACTGTGCATGCGCTTGCACTTAGCTTTAGCAATGGGAGATGTGAATGATTTCTGTCGTCTGTGCAAAGAAAACTGCAGAATAAAAGGCACGCTAAAAACCTCCAAGATAATTTGGGAAGCTTCACGACCGAGTGAGATATTTGACAGTCTGTCTAAAATTGGCATTACTTTGCAACGTTCTGAAGGGAAATCCGATCGTATGTGTATGTATTGCTACGGACGCTCCTGCAGGTATGGTAGTCGCAAGGCGTGTGCTGAAATATCGATATTGTGATATATCGCGGTACTTCCTCCCGCAATAAATAATCAATATGCCGTCGGCAGATATCAATAAATCTGTGAGGAAAAAACGCGACGCGGAGTGTCCGTAATGGGGATAAATTTGTGAGGATTGCACTGAACAGAGCACTGAACGCTCCCTCTTCCAGAGTATTCTAAAGTTAATGAATTAACAACTAACAGTTGAAAAAAGCCAAATATAGTGCGACAGTCATCTTGGCAGAAGGAGTAATAATGAGGGAATGGTGCATTTATACAGAACCTTTAACCAAGGTGCTTTACATGTTCATTACATGTGCATTTACCCATTCACACACATTATTTCACCTTAACATAGATGCTTATTACATTTACCCACATTCATACACCAATGACGGAGGGATCCATGCAAGGCACCAACATGCACATTGGGAGTGTGGAGAGTGCGTGGGTTCAAACTATGAACCTTGAGGTTCAGCCACTCTACACCTGAGACACTGAACACTGACACATTAAGGATACTGAAGGTTCTCCATGGATTTATTATCGATGGTTTCCATGCTGTTGTAGACCAGGGTGCTGCTGAGCAGAACTGCCATGGCAAAGATCCAGTTGTCATGCTTTGTATCTCCCTGAAACCAGAAGAAATGGGTTGGATGTTTTTTTATTAGAAAAAGTGTGCGAGAAAAGTGTGGGGGTTTTACATTTAGAGTTATAGTAATTAACCCTAAAACACTAAACATGGGCGATTTTTACCCGGGCAATTGTATTTTTGCAATTTTCGAATTTTTGTAATGTTGCTGATATCTGAGGTGGGGGCTCTTTTAGTAACTTCATGATGCTCAGTGACGACATCATAGAATGGGTTTGTTCCCCGCACACGCTTTTTTTTCTCCAGGAAGGTTTTAGGTACGTTTTACCTGTGTTCAGTGATAGAATGATAGGGTGAAAATTCCCAGTTTTCTCCTCAATCACATTCTACCCAATTCTGCATGAACATCGGCACACACCTTTATCATGTTGCAACTTAAAAAAAAGTCTCTTGGTGCCATGTCCGAAACAGGAAGTCGGTTATTTCAAAATAAATGTTGCGTTTTGGTGCAATTTAGCCCATTTCCACATGTCGCATTTTGGCAAACTCCTCAGACCAGGAACATCCGTTCGTAAAATAAATCGCCCAGCAAGCAGAAAAGACCTTAACGATGAAAAGTTATCAAAATCGTTAGTTGATGTAAAACGGCGTGACCGTGGCGGAGCACCAAACTTCGCCGCCAAACAAGAAGTGGTAGCTGCACCTGATTGGTCGAATAATGGTGGTATCATTGGACTCTGTATTGAGTCACTGACGTTGATTGGTGAAACTTAGCTCCGCCCCCTCCTCTGATTGCTCGATACTATTTCCTGCCATAACTCCTCAATGCTATGTCATAGAGACATAATGGTGGTATCATTGGACTATGTTTTGGGTCCTTGTGACTTAGCCACGTCCCCTTTTCTGATTGGCCGATATGAGCCTGTTAATCGCTGCCTGCAGCTTTAATTTATTATATAGTTTACATCAAGTAAAATATACCTGTGTTTAGTGATCTAGTTAATTAAATGCAATGTGTTGTGAACAAGGACTGGTCTCACCTTCTCCACATCTCCCAGTCCCTCTGTGTCCAGCAGCACCAGAGTGTGGTCAGTCTTCCTGGGGTGAGGAACACACCACATCCAGATGCCCTTGGTCTCAGATTGGATGGTGGATCCCAGAGGGAAGCCTTGACAGTGGAATATGGCAAAATATAATAAATAAGACAGAGCCAACCAATAGGAAAAATCACACCCATGTGAACTGAGGAGTGCAGGCTGCATGCTCATGTAGTGCTCAGTGTGTATGGACTTTAGGTTGCTCAATAAAGCAGCGGTAGGACTATTACTATCCTGGACAGCATTTTATTTTGGTTTTATGATCCGGTCCAGATCCAGATGGTAACTTTTGTCATGTTGTAGCCGCCATTTTTTGGCAATATAACTTAGTAGAGTAATATGTTACTTATTATTTATTACTCCTAGGAACTCCTAGAAAAGCAATAATATGACAATGTACTGACAATATACTTGTCAGGTACACGCTAATGCACATGCATTTTTAAATTCTCTCTTTTACGAAAAATGGAGAAAAAGGGCGTTTTATCTCTGGCAAATTATGTCAATCAACTTCGCCCCAACTCACCACCAGCCCCAAAGCACAAGATTTTCTGCCAGGAGTTTTTCACTAATTTTGGCGCTAGGGGGGTCTGAAAAAAAGCTAAATATAGCGACAAATGCGCCAAGTTGGCAACACTGCACTTACTTATTTGCTGCCATCCTAATAAAAACCGGCACTAATCACATGTTCACGTTTACCATATGTTTGATTGGTTAGCAAACAGGCTAGCCCATTACTAACATGATTGATAACAACCTCTGGTTAGTTTGGTATGAACCAAGCCCCTCCCCCTTGATATCTCACAGACAGCAGACAGTTTCAGACTCAAGCTTCAGGAAGCTAAACTCCAGTCTGATAATTAGGTTAGGTGTGTGCTACGTAATGACATTATTCTATACATTATAATAAAAAAGCTCACCTTTGTATTCCCCAGCCAGTCTGTTCATCAGGTAGGACTTCCCGGTTCGGTACATTCCTACTACTGACACCACAACCACTTTCTGCTCAATCTGCTGTAGAATCTGCAGAGAACTGGGAACCACATGGAGATTCCCTTCACTGTCACTCTCTATCAGACATACTGGATCCTCCATGCTGCAGGCTGGCATGACGGTCACAGAGAAAGATAACACAGAGTGTTATGCATGAGAATAATATGTAAACTGCTGGGTAAATAAATGTATTCCTATGGTATGTGTAATGCCCAAGTGGTATATTTTAGGCAATACTGGCTGTCGACAAAGAGGGACGAACGTTTAGACATTTAGACCTCAAGAACCAACGTCCAAACCTTCTTTATGTTAAAGAGTGTATAACAATCTCCCCTCTGGAGCAATCCTTAGCAATCTGAATAAATAAATAAAAGTGCCATGAATAAAATGAACTCTGTTTTGCAGCACTGGTAACAAATAAATGTTCTAAACATAAAAACGTGATGGACCAGGGTTCTAACCACGTATCAACTGTCCGTGTCCAAAAACAAACTTCAGAGCTGTTCTGTCCTAGAGTGCTAGTCCTTCCCTCTCCAACAGAGCAGCCCTAACCCTCCTTAAAGGGGTATTCCACTTTCAAAAAAAGCTTTTGGTCATTTTATGGTCTACTCAACCTCATGTGAACACACCAGACAGTTTATAAGTTACTACATTCACTATTTAGATATTTGATGTTCATTTTAGCGCCTCCAGCTCCTTCCCATAGAAACCCAATTAGTCCAAGAGCATTAGCTCAAAATGTAGTCAAACCCGGAACAAATTAGTAACAAGCTGAAAATTTCAGGATATGTTCAGAATACCTTTAGGAATGACATACTAAAAGTCCCCGTGAATCCTCCTTGTGCTCTCTGAGATATTCAAGATGGCGTACAACTTGCCTATTAGATATAATGGCCCTAATCGGGGGTGAAAAAAGCAAAATTTTAAACTGAGAGATATTTCTACGAAAATTCACAGGTTGATCAATTGTATAAATACAAGCATTTTTTGTATTGGAACTTTCCATGAAATCCAATATGGCTGCCCAATATGGCGCCCGCAATATTAGTGTATTGGCTATTAGATATAATGGGGGGTGAATAGGGCAAATTTTTAAACTGAGAGATATTTCTACGACACTTCACAGGTTGATCAATTATATGAATACAAACATTTTTTGTATTGCAACTTTCTATGAAGTCCAATATGTCCGCCCAATATGGCATTCTTAATATTAGCACTAATACTAATACAGGTACACTAATATTCTGGTCGCCATATTGGACGGCCATGTTGGATTTCATGGAAAGTTCCAATACAAAAAATGTTTGTATTTATATACTTGATCAACCTGTGAATTTTTGTAGAAATATCTCTCAGTTTAATTTTTTGCCCTATTCACCCCCCATTATATCTAATAGCCAATACACTAATATTGTGGTCGCCATATTGGGTAGCCATATCGGATTTTATGGAAAGTTCCAATACAAAAAATGCTTGTATTTATATAATTGATCAACCAGTGAATTTTCGTAGAAATATCTCTCAGTTTAAAATTTTGCTTTTTTCACCCCCGATTAGGGCCATTATATCTAATAGGCAAGTTGTACGCCATCTTGAATATCTCAGAGAGCACAAGGGGGATTCACGGGGACTTTTAGTATGTCATTCCTAAAGGTATTCTGAACATATCCTGAAAATTTCAGCTTGTTACTAATTTGTTCCGGGTGTAACCCTATTACTACTGGACTAAATATACTGTAACATAAAACTCTATTTTAACCATGACAGATTATTCGAAAACAACCAATTTTTTTCTGGTGGCTGATATTGTGTTCCATATGTGAACGTGGAATTTCATTTACAGTTTTTATTGATTTTTAGAGTATTGTTTTGGAAAAGGTAGGTATATTTGGGTATGCCTACCCAAATGAACTACTTAGAACGATATTACCCATCATGTTTTCAGGAAATTACATCATGTGACTGTGTGTGTTCGTTGAAAGATATATTGTAATATAAAATGCATGTATCACTATATGTTACTTTGGGGAGGGGGGGGGGGGGGGGGGGGGGGGACAAATTCTAATTGTCCTCTTAAAGGTTAAATTATAACCACAAAAGTTCAATTTTTATCCAACCCCACCCATTTCTCATTGGACAGGACAGTTTTACAGACATACAGTATAGCTGTGTGTCTCTCTGTAACCAGACCCCTAGAGTATACTGTAGCTTGAGGGATCTACAGTAATTGGGGGCTTGTAGATCACCTATTTTGGTAAATATTTAATAGATAAACATCTTTTTTTCCCCAGATCCTGTACAGGAAAACAAGGCCAATTTTGGACATGGTTGTAACGGTGATTAATCATGATTGAATTAATTTTAGGGCTAGGAATGTTGTGTAGGCCTTAAATACTATAATAGCATAATAGCAATTTCTTAACACAAAAAATACAGTATTTTCATTTGCATGTTCCTGTTCCTGATTATAGAGGCTGAATATAAGTAGATTAGTTATAAAGGGTTGTGATATAAAGTTAAGACATTTTTTTATGTTAGGTCTCTCTTGATAACATCTACCAATGTTTAATAGAGTTCTTAGGAATATTTTAAAATGGTCTACAATGTTATTATAGCTTTTAAAATGGAAAATTTGCCAATGTATATGATTGCATATAAATGTGTATGTATATAAATGACTTAGTCATGAATAGTTATGAATGACTTATGAATGATTTACTAATAACTTATACATGAGATTTAAATATAGTTATAAATCTTTAGTTAAGCAATTGGATTTGATTGGATGGATTTTAAGTCTGTTCATCATTAAAATCACCAATCAACTTTATAAATTATTATAAATGCTTTATAACAGGTCGTTATTGTAAAATCAATAATCACTACACGTTTCAACACCAACTAGTCTATAAACTAAATTATAAACGCTAGTCGTGTAAGTAAGTTTTTTAATAGTTAAAATGACCAGTCTACAAGCTCTCAACGTGTCAGCAGATTGGCATGATGAACTACTCCAAAAAGTTAATTAAAATAGTAAAAGAGGGATAAGGGGTTTAGCATGTGACAAAAATGGAGCCCTTAGTGTCTATCCCTAAGAATTTCATGAATCAACCCTGCTTGAGAGGGTTCCAGGTGGTCCCCCCCAAGCTAAGTTGCTTAACCAAATGAAACGCTGGAGTTATAACTCTTGAGAACGTAAATCTTGAGAGTAAACATTAAACCAAGCATAGTTTTCAAGAATTATATACTGTATGACATACAAAACATATGTAAGATCCATAGTCTATTTTTTTTTTTTAAAGTGGCTTGTATGAAAGGTGCCACTTTCAAGAGTTTGCATATAACGTTATTTGTCCATATGGGAACTACATCTATTTTTTAATTACTTCCCCAAAAAACATGCTGCGTCAAGATGTCTAGAGGCTTGCATCAATAAAAACCAACAGAAATGAAGCTGACATATATATATTTTTTTATCTTTTTTTAATCGTCCTCCACAAACACAGGTGGCTTTGATCAGAAATACTCTACTGTTTTTTTAATCCCATTCTGGCATCCAGACAGTGTATTAATTCCCAATCATCACGTTATCAGCATAGAGTCACAAAGTGACATTCTGGCAGTAGGGGGCGCTCTCTGCCAGACTGTAACTCTGTGCTATTGGGAAGTTGGCAGAAATGTGTCGGACTCAGGCAACAGCACAGCTTTAATAGACCTTTAGGTAAGCCCCTCCTCAAACTGCTGTGGTCCAATCACAGCTAAGCATGACATGTCCATCACATGTTATGCTTAGCTGTGATTGGACCATAGCAGTTTGGGGCGGGGCTTACCTAAAGGTCTATTAAAGCTGTGCTGTTGCCTGAGTCCGACACATTTCTGACACCCCGCCCTTCATTAATTCAGGCTTTTGTTATCAAATAGTTCAAAACCTGTGCCAATGATTAAGATGCACAGGCAGTGCAGCTGAGGTTGGACTTATGTTGACTTATGTGTTGATGATGACGACGTTTCGCCCCCCCTGAGTTCAAAACCAAACTACGCCCATGGTGGGGGGGGGGGGGGGGGGGGATTCTTAGTTATGCGTTTCGATTTGATATATCGATATATTGCATTTTTCCCCCCACAAATGAGTGTGGTTTTATTATACTAGAACAGTGGCTTTCAACCTTTTTCATACTAGGGCCCACTACTTATTCGGAATTTGAGCCACGGAGCACCATTTGATGACTTTTTTAGCCCCACAGACCCCAAAGGTAAAGATTTCTTTTACTTTTGTCAACAATTCCAGGCTGGATTTCAGAGAAAAAAAAACAGTGACCATTAATCTTCTACATTCTTTACTTGTGTAGACTTCACATGATGAATATTTTAACTCTTTGAGAGCGTAAACATGAAACCAAATGAACCCTTGATTCATGTTTATGCTCTCAAAGAGTTACAGCTGGCTAACCAATTTTCCATCATTTAGCCTGGGGACCACCTGGAATCCTCTCAGGGACCACTGGTGGTCCCCGGACCACCTGTTGAAAACCCCTATACTAGAACAAGGGGGATTCCACCCATTTTTTTCAAGATTATTTCCAAAAGCGTACAAATGGAACCATTTGGTTCACAAACACAAACACATCTTGGTGATGTCATCATCAAGTAAAATACAGTACAGTAAAATATTGGAAATGGACGGAATTCTGGACCACGACAAGTTCCACCAATTAGAACATTTTAAAGCAATTCTTAACAATATAAACGTGTGTTCTAAACAATAAAACACATAAATGAATAGGCCTACATACAGTAGATTAGTATTATGTCCCGTAGAATTGGTTTCTACAATGTACATTTGTGTAATTTGCATAATGAATTAGATAATTAGCATATTTGATGCTAATTATTTCATGTATCTAGCAGAATTGGATTCTACATTAAAACTCATGTTAGGAACAACAGAAAAGTCTGGCACAATCTTTATTTGGGATTTTATAGCTTATTCCCTGTCTATTAGTATGTCTGAGTCATCATCCTACATTCATCCTGCTATAACGATACTAAAGAATTGTTTCTCTTGCAGTAACAATAACTGCTGTAAAAAATATACTAATGGGTCTGACTGTCTGTTCCTTGATTGGTCAACCCAAACCTTCATCTTTCACGGATTGGACAAGCTTTAAGTGGTGTTTTGCTCTGAATGAATACACTACATTTACACGCCATTGTTTGACCAACAGTCCAATAATCCACTGACCGATAGGATCCACGGTGTTACCGTTGTGCAGGATGTTGCGCTGGACGGCGCAGCTGAGAGGTGGTGTGCCGAAATCAGCCAATACAGCCGCTGTGACGGCGAGACACTATTTGTATTTGTTTGGAGGTGACACCTGTATGGACACCACTTTCCTCCGGTGTCCTCTTGATGTGCACATCTTCAACGCCGTGTCTCTGACCTGGAGGAAGTTGACCCCAGTGGCCGACGGAAGCGAAGGAGAATGCCTCCACGACGTTCCCTGGTACAGCCAATGCTACCACGATGTTCCCTGGTACCGCCACGGCCACTCAGCCGTACTGTTGGACGATATCATCTACCTCTGGGGAGGTTCCTCGGCCCACAACATCGACATGTGGTGGCCTCGTAGTTGTCGGTTCTGTAATGTGCTTTATGCGTTAGACGTCCACACCCACACGTGGTCCAAACCACAGGTTTCTGGGACTGTCCCGGAGGCAAGGACACGCCACTCGGCCTGCGTCTCGGGAAGGACCATGTTCATCCACGGTGGATGCACCGGTGATAAAGTAACCTTTAGTGACATCTGCAAGTTGGACACCAGCACCATGGTCTGGACTTTAACAAGCACCAGAGGCGATCCACTTCCTCCCTCGGTGCTTCACTCGGCCACGATCATCGGAGCAAAGATATTTGTAGTTGGAGGCTCTTGGTACGAGGGCCACGTCTGCCACACCAACACCGAGATCAGGGTGTTTAACACAGAGAGCAACCACTGCACCAGCATACCTAATGCCCATGACTGCCAGCGTCCTTCCCTCTTTCCCTCTCTACCGTGGAGAGCTGTACGTATTTGGCTGCTTTCACCAGCGTCTTGGTGGGATTTCAGTCCAGAAATTCAGTTCCGACACCTTCTCCTGGAAGACGGTGAAGCCCAAGGGGCAAGGCCCAACCGCTTACTGTATTTGTTTGATGCTATTGGGTTTAATGTGTGCTGTGTCGCGATGGGAGAACGTATCATCGGCATATCACATGGACGTGAACGACCTGTAATGTACATGTTAGACTTCAGTCCTCGCCTGAAGATGTTATGTAAACTATTAGTTATTGGGTGCAGTTTGGACCAGTCAAAACTCCCCCATGACCTCCGGTGGGAACTGGAAGCTCTTAGAAGGAGTGACGGACCTGAGGATAGCAGCAGTTTGGTACAGTCCTCACACACAACCAGACCTGAGGATAGCAGCAGTTCGGTACCAGGAGTGACGGACCTGAGGATAGCAGCAGTTCGGTACCAGGAGTGACGGACCTGAGGATAGCAGCAGTTTGGTACAGTCCTCACACACAACCAGAAGGACTGTATGGAACTGCCGCTGTCCTCTTTGCACATGTACATCAAAGTCAAAGTCGTCAGATTAGTCACTCACCTTACCGCAGTGAAATTAGTTCTCTGCTTTTGACCCATCTCTTGGAGCGGTGAGCTGCAGCGTGCGCCGCGCTCGGGAATCATTAGTTGATTTGACCCCCAATCCATCCCTTTGATGCTGAGTGCCAAGCAGGGAGGCATTGGGTCCCATTTTTACAGTCTTTGGTATGACCCGGCCGGGAATTGACCCCCGGCCTCCCAGTTTCAGGGCGGACACTCTAACCACAAGGCCACTGTCTGGTCCAATACCCCTACTCTGTCATAGTTGTCATAACTTAGCCGTTCGTATAGTAGTGCTTAGTTGTAGTATGTTATAGTATGTTAGATGTATAGTTTTAGTTTTAGTTGTAGTATAGTAATTGGGACAGATTTCCCCAGTGAACTTGTAACCACAGTGGAGTAGTTGTAGTATTCCATAGTTGTAGTATATTATGTGTCCTTTAGCTGCTTAGTTGTAGTATGTTTAGTCCTAGCCGTATAGTTTAGATGTCCTGTCTAGTTCCTGTCTAGCTGTCTGTTTAACTTTCACTACTTGCCACTTTATAATTATAATTATAATTATACCTGGTTGTATCTTAGCACCTTCACCTCACTTTATACTGTTACAGTTGCACATTAGTACTCTAGTCTGTTGCACTACGTCACTTGTATTGTTTGTATTTGTCCTTTTTCTTATTGCACTGTCTACTGTCTTATTGCACTGTGGAACAAGGGAAACGTTATTTCATCCCTGTATATGTCCTGACATACACTGGAGTGACAAAATAGAACCTTGAACCTTGAGTCTTGATTCATGGCCTTAGTGCCCTTGACACATTTGACACGTTTATTTGATCCCCGATGGTTGGGATGTTCATTTTAGGTAATTAGCATTTTTTAATTTAATGATAATACATCATTGCATGCAAAATTAATCTATATCATGTAGTACATACGCCAAGAGCGCCAAGACTACAATTCCTTCCCTGTCGTCCATCTGTCCGCACGTGTCCGTCTGTCCGCACACGTCTGTCCGGACACCAGGGGTGGATCTAGGCATGCCCCCCCCCCCCCCCAAACATGATGCCATGCAAAACAACCCAAGATATTTCAAATTAAAGTGCTTATATTTAAAATGATTTGAAAGACTACTACTGCTACTAACTACAATTTGGGCACCACTAAACCAACAGCATTTCATCATTGAAAACAGAAAACTCTCTGAGTCAGACCTTTAGCTTTATGCATGCTGCGTGTCTGTTGCAACTTCAACAACAACTGATGTTATTATTGATGCTTTACTTGACTAATAAAAGTCCCATACCGAAAATGGTATGGGTGCGGCTTCATCGCCCGTGGCGCGAACACGGGCGATGAAGCCGCCTGAATCCAATTTATTGGGATAATAATAGTCTCCAATAGAACAAACTGCACCTGAAGACAAAGCCAACAAAATCCGACATTGTAAATGTCTTTCTTAGATAAAATAAAATAAAATAAAATAAAATAAAATAAAATAAAAGGAGCAGAGAGAAGCAATGAGAACATAACGCAATAACGAAATGAATCGCAGTATACAGAACCCTGAATATCAATATTGTATCGTATGGTGAGATAATTAATTGACTCACCCCTACGCACTAGTGCTGCCGTACAGAGGAAGGATACAGTCAAAGCTAACGTTGCATGGCGCCAGTGGTGTTAATAAGCAATTTGGAGCCCTAGGCATGATTTTCCCTGGAGCCCCCCCCCCCCTTACCAAATGGACCCGTAAGGGACCCTTGCGGGTCCATTTGGTTTCATTTTTACACTCTCAAGAGTTAAAATATTCATCATCTGAATTAGCACCACTGTTAAGAATTATCCCCATGCTGTCTGTCTGGCAGCCTCTGGACATTCCCTTCCCTCCGTACCTTTAAGAGACATGGGTTTTCCATCACTCCACCCCCACTCCACTCATCAGCCAACCACAGTCACAGGTGTTCCCTATATAACCAGTTCCCTTCTCCACCACCCTCACTCAGTCTCCAGCCTCCACACAGGCAACATCTACATGCAGCTACCCAACTTTCCACCTCAAACCAGCCATGCGTACTTGACGATGTAAGTTGCACTGACTTCAATTGTTTCCTGCCATGGACTAAACGGTTGCCTTTGCAATATGTCATTATGTATGGTCATTGTTGTATATATGCTAAATTATAATTTACCCTATAACGATTGGTATTCCCTCATTTGCTAATTGTTATGTTAATCTGATATATCCACATTTGCATTAGTGATGGGCAATTGAAGCTTTTATGAAGCTTTGCACAATTTGAACCGATTGGTTCAAAAAGGTACGAAGCTTTGAAGCAGTGGTTCAGTCATGATAGGGACATCTGCTGGCGAAATGCTAGAATGCATTTCTAGCATTTGAAACAGTGAAACACTCAATACATGACACGGTAAAACAATAATAGGCTAAATATTATCAGATTTGATAATAGAAATACACTTGTTGATTACATATGAGGTTTATCCCCATCCCTTATCTGGAGTGTAAGAAATGAATACTATCATCCGTCATGATGATATCATATAAAACCCACATGATTTATATATATAACTTTAAAAATGGTTACAATGTTAATTAAACGCAATCATTAAATTGCATTTAGTAAACAATATAAAAGAGTCACTGCATATTCTATTGTATCAGCTGATTACAGCACCCCAACCCTGATTCGAACCCGCGACCCCCCGTTTAAGAGTCCCGCACGCTACGCAGATGCCACTGAAGTATTATTTTGACAGAGCTTCTGGCGTTCTGAAAGCTGATCCGTGGCAGCGGCAGAGTATAGACAGAGTTACGACAACTCGGTCCACTTCATAGGGCCATTCAATGGAGGATCTTCTACTTAGGCTTGAATAGAGAATGCGGACAACAAGTCCTGGACCTGAAGTAGGCAGAAAGACGTAGGCAGAAAGACATTGGCAATAGTCCAGCGTTAATTATCTTGAATCGCTTTATTTTAGATCGTGTTGTAGTGTTAGTACAACCGACGTAAACATGAATGAAAACGTAGGTTGTCCCTATTCGGGCTGCATGAACAGCATTCGAGCGCTTGGTTTCTGACCCCTCAATGTCGCAACTCTTCTACTAGATGGCTCTGATCCTTGGAACCATGATCGAACCGGTATGAGGAAATGAAACAGTTACTGCTTCGAACGTCACTGGTCACGTGACTTTTTCCTGAGTGAAGCAAGCTTCGGAGCAGTGGTTCATATGCAAATGAAGGCGGGGTTCGGAGCTTGTGTCGGAGCTTCAGTTTCACACGGCCATCACTAATTTGCATATAATGTGTGTGGTTCCTGTCCCAATTGTAAATGTATCCATTATCTTATCTGTTCTTGTAGAAACCATGGAATGGCATGAAGTGGATAGTATGTACATTACATGGCATAAACTTGAACCATCATCATCTGCAATAAACCATCATCTTAAATATACTTTATACTCAATGTCTTCTCTCTGACCGGAGAACTTTTGGGTGGTCAGCAACTCCTACAAAACCAGCTAAATATTTAATATGGTCCTTCGAGCGGATATGCTGGCTGCCTAGGAGAGACATTGATTGACATTTACAAACATTGACCTGTGAAACAAACTGAATACTAGGTTACCATCACAAACACCAAAGCATGCTGCAGGAGAAGAAGGACTCCCTGGCCATCATGGCTGAAGCCCTGAGAAGGGCAGACATGGAGGCCAAAAACCAGCTGAAACTGATTGAGGAGAGAATGATTGAGCTTGATAGGAGAAGTGAGGCAAGACGAACACTGTTGGAATACATCAGCACCTGGCTGATAGCTGATGATCTCCAGCATGGACAACAGGTGGGAGCACCTCCCCATGATTACCACTTAACCGCCAAGATTATGGTCACAGCCCCACCAGTCCGGGTGGCACATTCACAACCTACACTTCTCCAACTAAGCCCAACCTACTCCTGCTGCGCCCAGATTATGGTTACAGCCCCACCAGTTCAGGTGGTGCATTCACACCCTACGCTTCTCCAGCTAAGCCCAACCTATTCTCAGCCATTCCTGCCACTCAACCAGTCGAGTCCTCTACCGGTTCCAGCACCTCTCCTCCTGGCTCCCCTGGTGCCACCTGCTGTGGCTCCTCCCATCCTGGTGCCGCCTGCTGTGGCGCCTCCCATCCTGGGGGCGCCCCCTCCTGCGCCTACAGTGGCGCCTCCTCCTGCGCCTCCCATCCTGGCGGCGCCTCCTCCTCCTGCGCCTCCCATCCTGGCGGCGCCTCCTCCTGCGCCTACAGCGGCGCCTCCTCCAGCGCCTCCCATCCTGGCGGCGCCTCCTGCAGCGCCTCCCATCCTGGCGGCGCCTCCTCCTGCGCCTACAGCGGCGCCTCCTCCTGCGCCTCCCATCCTGGCGGCGCCTCCTGCAGCGCCTCCCATCCTGGCGGCGCCTCCTGCTGCGCCTCCCATCCTGGCGGCGCCTCCTCCTGCTGCGCCTCCCATCCTGGCGGCGCCTCCTCCTGCGCCTACAGCGGCGCCTCCTCCTGCGCCTCCCATCCTGGCGGCGCCTCCTCCTGCGCCTACAGCGGCGCCTCCTCCAGCGCCTCCCATCCTGGTGGCGCCTCCTCCAGCGCCTCCCATCCTGGCGGCGCCTCCTCCAGCGCCTCCCATCCTGGCGGCGCCTCCTCCAGCGCCTCCCATCCTGGCGGCGCCTCCTCCAGCGCCTCCCATCCTGGCGGCGCCTCCTGCAGCGCCTCCCATCCTGGCGGCGCCTCCTGCAGCGCCTCCCATCCTGGCGGCGCCTCCTCCTGCGCCTACAGCGGCGCCTCCTGCTGCGCCTCCCATCCTGGCGGCGCCTCCTGCAGCGCCTCCCATCCTGGCGGCGCCTCCTCCTGCGCCTCCCATCCTGGCGGCGCCTCCTCCTGCGCCTACAGCGGCGCCTCCTCCAGCGCCTCCCATCCTGGCGGCGCCTCCTCCAGCGCCTCCCATCCTGGCGGCGCCTCCTGCAGCGCCTACAGCGGCGCCTCCTCCAGCGCCTCCCATCCTGGCGGCGCCTCCTCCTGCGCCTACAGCGGCGCCTCCTCCAGCGCCTCCCATCCTGGCGGCGCCTCCTCCAGCGCCTCCCATCCTGGCGGCGCCTCCTCCTGCGCCTACAGCGGCGCCTCCTCCAGCGCCTCCCATCCTGGCGGCGCCTCCTCCAGCGCCTCCCATCCTGGCGGCGCCTCCTCCAGCGCCTCCCATCCTGGCGGCGCCTCCTGCAGCGCCTCCCATCCTGGCGGCGCCTCCTCCTGCGCCTACAGCGGCGCCTCCTGCTGCGCCTCCCATCCTGGCGGCGCCTCCTCCTGCGCCTACAGCGGCGCCTCCTCCTGCGCCTCCCATCCTGGCGGCGCCTCCTCGTCCTGCGCCTCCCATCCTGGCGGCGCCTCCTCCTGCGCCTCCCCTCCTGGCGGCGCCTCCTCCTGCGCCTACGGCGGCGCCTCCTCCTGCGCCTCCCATCCTGGCGGCGCCTCCTCCTGCGCCTACGGCGGCGCCTCCTCGTCCTGCGCCTCCCATCCTGGCGGCGCCTCCTCCTGCGCCTACGGCGGCGCCTCCTCCTGCGCCCACGGCGGCGCCTCCTCCTGCGCCCACGGCGGCGCCTCCTCGCCCTGCGCCTCCCATCCTGGCGGCGCCTCCTCGTCCTGCGCCTACGGCGGCGCCTCCTCGTCCAGCGCCTCCCATCCTGGCGGCGCCTCCTCGTCCTGCGCCTACAGCGGCGCCTCCTCCAGCGCCTCATCCGGCGCCTCCTCCAGCGCCTCCCATCCTGGCGGCGCCTCCTCGTCCTGCGCCTACAGCGGCGCCTCCTGTTGCGCCTCCCATCCTGGCGGCGCCTCCTCCTGCGCCTACAGTGGCGCCCCCTGCAGCGCCTCCCATCCTGGCGGCGCCTCCCCCTGCGCCTACAGCGGTGCCTCCTGCTGCGCCTCCCATCCTGGCGGCGCCTCCTCCCGCGCCTACAGCGGCGCCTCCCATCCTGGCGGCGCCTCCTCCTGCGCCTACAGCGGCGCCTCCTCCAGCGCCTCCCATCCTGGCGGCGCCTCCTCCTGCGCCCACGGCGGCGCCTCCTCCAGCGCCTCCCATCCTGGCGGCGCCTCCTCCTGCGCCCACGGCGGCGCCTCCTCCAGCGCCTCCCATCCTGGCGGCGCCTCCTCCTGCGCCCACGGCGGCGCCTCCTCCTGCGCCCACGGCGGCGCCTCCTCCAGCGCCTCCCATCCTGGCGGCGCCTCCTCCTGCGCCCACGGCGGCGCCTCCTCCTGCGCCTACAGCGGCGCCTCCTCCAGCGCCTCCCATCCTGGCGGCGCCTCCTCCTGCGCCTACAGCGGCGCCTCGTCCAGCGCCTCCCATCCTGGCGGCGCCTCCTCCTGCGCCTACGGCGGCGCCTCCTCCTGCGCCTACAGCGGCGCCTCCTCCTGCGCCTCCAATCCTGGTGGCGCCTCCTCCTGCGCCTACAGCGGCGCCTCGTCCAGCGCCTCCCATCCTGGCGGCGCCTCCTCCTGCGCCTACGGCGGCGCCTCCTCCTGCGCCTACAGCGGCGCCTCCTCCTGCGCCTCCAATCCTGGTGGCGCCTCCTCCTGCGCCTACAGCGGCACCTCCTGCTGCGCCTCCCATCCTGGTGGCGCCTCCTCCTGCGCCTACAGCGGCGCCTCCTCCAGCGCATCCCATCCTGGCGGCGCCTCCTCCAGCGCCCCCCATCCTGGCGGCGCCTCCTCCAGCGCCCCCCATCCTGGTGGCGCCCCGTCCAGCGCCCCCCATCCTGGCGGCGCCTCCTCGTCCTGCGCCTACGGCGGCGCCTCCTCGCTCTGCGCCTCCCGTCCTGGCGGCGCCTCCTCCGGCGCCTCCCATCCTGGCTGCGCCTCCTCGTCCTGCGCCTCCCATCCTGGCGGCGCCTCCTCGCCCTGCGCCTCCTGCCCTGGCGGCGCCTCCTCGCCCTGCGCCTCCCGTCCTGGCGGCGCCTCCTGTCCTGGCGCTTCGTGCAGCGCCTCGTCCCCGGCTTCCTGCCGCACCTCCTGTCCCGGTGCCTCCCGTTGCACCTCCAGCCCTGGTGCGAGCATCACCTCCAGCCTTGGCACGTGCGTCGCCTCCAGACCTGGCGCATGCGTCGCCTCCAGTTCCAGCGCTTCCAGATCTGGTGCCTCCAGTGCCTCCAACCCAGGGCCGTCCGGCCCCTCCTGGTCCTGCATACCGAACACCTCCGGTTCCAGCGTGTTCATCGCCTTGCCCTGCGACCCTGTTAGAGCCTCCAGTCCGAGGGTCCACAGCAACCATTGGCCAACCTCCTGAGTCTGCAGAACATCGGCCCTCTGAGCCAGGCCAACCTACTGCCCTGCTTCCTGGGTCATCCTACCTGCATCGGCGGTTGACTCCAGAGCGGTCCCGCCGAAAGCATCGTCCTGTCTGGCTCCCCTACCATGGCCGTCCACCAGAGTGGTCATGTCGACGGCCCAAATGCCTGGGCAACACGGGGCGGCTGACCGCCTCCCTTTTACCAGCCCAAGTCTGTGTTCCATGGGGCGGCTGACTGTCCTATCAGACATCTACTGACAATTGAACATTTATGTTGTCCGTGATCGGGTGCAACCTACCTTGCACTACAGCAGCCACACCGACAGCAACCGACAATTCTCTTATATTTACACACAGTAGCTGAGCTACCGTGGGGGCGGCTGTTAAGAATTATCCCCATGCTGTCTGTCTGGCAGCCTCTGGACATTACCTTCCCTCCGTACCTTTAAGAGACATGGGTTTTCCATCACTCCACCCCCACTCCACTCATCAGCCAACCACAGTCACAGGTGTTCCCTATATAACCAGTTCCCTTCTCCACCACCCTCACTCAGTCTCCAGCCTCCACACAGGCAACATCTACATGCAGCTACCCAACTTTCCACCTCAAACCAGCCATGCGTACTTGACGATGTAAGTTGCACTGACTTCAATTGTTTCCTGCCATGGACTAAACGGTTGCCTTTGCAATATGTCATTATGTATGGTCATTGTTGTATATATGCTAAATTATAATTTACCCTATAACGATTGGTATTCCCTCATTTGCTAATTGTTATGTTAATCTGATATATCCACATTTGCATATAATCGTTCCTGTCCCAATTGTAAATGTATCCATTATCTTATCTGTTCTTGTAGAAACCATGGCATGGCATGAAGTGGATATATGTTACATGGCATGGCATAAACTTGAACCATCATCTGCAATAAACCATCTTAAATATACTTTATCTCAATGTCATCTCTCTGACCGGAGAACTTTTGGGTGGTCAGCAACTCCTACAAAACCAGCTAAATATTTAACAACCACTTAATTAAGAAGTTTACACTGTTTTGTTGGCAAAATGCAGCCTGGAATTGTGGACAAAACCAAAAGAATTCTTTAATTTTAGGTGTTTTGTTGTGAAAATGTAATCAAATGGTGGTCCGTGGCTCAAATGCTGAATAAATGGTCGTCCCTGGAGTCAAAAAGCATGTCTGGTGCACACACCCTTTCGCCTCAGTGGCGTAACTAGAAATGCCAGCCTGGCTGGGCACAGGCTCTGGTGGGTGGGCCATTATATTGCCCCCAGACCAGGTAATACTGCTCATGACACATGCGCTGTATTATCAATTGTACTACAAATGACTGCAAACTGCCAAGCTAGCAAAAAAACAACAACATAATACTATAGAAAGAAATCCACTGACTTGTATTAGGACTTTTGTGATTCATAACACACTGTAGTGCAAGTTAAGTGAGCAATACATGTTTGCAATAAATGTTTTTCCAACTTCCATTTTACAAGCATATGATAATAAATTCAAGCCAAGTATCATTATTCCAAATGTTTTCCAACTTTAACTTTAACTTATACTTGCATTTGTTGATGGTGACATACATTCCATCAATGAGCATTGTTTTAACGATTGTACCATGACAGACTACATAATCAATCTCATACGCCGGGGCTTGCTGTTGAACACGGAAATAATTTCATCAAAATCCAATTTCTCAGTTTCTTCTCGTTCAAATGACAGACAAACAGGGACAAATTATTGAGACGGGAAGTTAGCATTGAGGTTCTTAGACATGTTTTGATATGATTGGTGGTGGAAAACAGCCTTTCAACAGTGCAGGATGTCATTGGTAAGGTGACAAGTGCCCTTATCATATTGTGTACACCAGGGGAGACATCGCATGGGGTATTATCCAGTACATGAATTAGTTTTGGGAACTCCTCTCCCGCGTCAGACTTACGTTTCATAAACTGTGTGTAGACTGTCCAGTCAGCCTCACTGACAGCTAGACCATAGTGGGCACAAGTGAAATTCACAAAGTCTATTTTTCCAAACTCTTTGGATTTTGGCTGGCATGCAGCAGCAGCTCGGCTAAAACCATAAGTGTCTTCTTGAAACCGGTTATCAATCTCCGTGATTTGCCGGTCCAACATCTCATTCCATAGCTGTCTCAAATCATCATTGTTTTTAATTGGGACAGATTTCCCCAGTGAACTTGTAACCACAGTGGAATCTAACCTTGCTGGCAATTTCCTCGTTCGGACACTACCGACATCCCAATTTGCAATATCATGTTTAGCCATCAATTCATCAGTTAATTTGATTATTTTATTGAAGTCATCTGTGTCGCTGAAATTAGATTTCACGCTGTCAATCAAATGCGCGCAGTCTGTGACAGACAAGGTGGACGACTGCAATCCCTTTGTTGTAGCAGCAGACACATCAAACAACTTTTCAAATGCCACCAATAGAAAGAGAAACTTTTTCGTCTGAATCTGTTGCAGAAGAGATTGTGCCTGCATTCTAGTGTTTTCACAGGTGCTGTCAGAATATTCGGCAAGCGCTTCCAAGATCGCATCAAGCAAAATGAGCACCTTTTTAACTGACCCTGACTTGGAACTCCACCTCGTGTCCACTGACCGTTCCAGCTCCATTGGCTGCCTCCCTGGGTGTAACTCTTTCTGAATATCCACAAAACGTGCATGACGCTTGCTACCAGTCATAAATGAGTGTAAACAGTTCAGTGTCTCCAGAAACGTAGCAACATGTCCACAACCTTTTGCAACACTGCAGAGAACTAGATTGAGGCGATGGGCATTGCAGTGCACATACACTGCCTTTGTGAAAGTGTTTTTAAGGATAGCTTGCACTCCTGCATGGCTCCCAGACATCACAGAAGCACCATCAAAACAAAATCCGACACACAATAATGGATCTAAATTGAATGGCGCCAACACCTCTAGGATTTTATTTGCAATTGCAGTAGCACTCATTTCGTCTGTATCCAAAAACCCTACAGCTCGTTCCTTCACCATTCCATCTTTCACATAACAAAGGCACACTGCAACAATTCCCTTTTTTGACATGTCTTTACACTCATCAGCCAATATGGCATAATAGTTGTTTGAAAGCGTGTTGCCTTCGTTTTGGGTTGCGAGCATGTCGCCTTCTTTTTGTGTTGCAATGTTGCCTTCGTTTTGTTTTACATCCAAATCTTTTTTTATCTTTTGAAGAAGGACGGAAGCAGACGATTCAAGTAGCTCATTTTGTATGTCTGGGCTAACATGGTAGCGTTTTTATTTAGAGTTTATTTAGTTATTTAGAGTTTGAATCTGTGCATCATATTTTTTGATCATATCTAAAATGTCCAAGAAATTCCCTTTATTTCCCTCGTCGGCCCGGTGACCACGCAGTGGAAGATCTTGCTTTGCACACAATAGAACTACATCTATTACAACTTTAAGATGCTCTCGATTTCACTCTACATAAGATGCGTTCACCCGGTCTCTGTTTAACTGGTTCAGAATTGTTCCTCTGCCATCCGAATTGTGACACTCTCTGTATGCAAGCAGTTTGCTTAGTGCATGTTTGTGCTTGTCACAGGCTGTATGTATATGCTTCCAGTCTCTGTATCCGATTGTAGTAAATGCTTTTTCACTAGTCTTGTGTTGGAAGTGTCTGCATCGTTTGCAAAAGACCGCATCCCTTGTAGTACAGTACTCCAGCCACGCATAGCGTCCATAAGAGTCTTTATTAAAGCAGCGCATTCTCCCAGAAATGTTAGTCACTGGAAAAGTTTTCAATTTGGGCTGTACTGGGAGGTCCTCCAGAGCTGAGAGTTGGTCTTTTCCTCCTGCTGTGCTGCTGCTGTCCATAGTTGACTCGGATGATGACGAGGCTAGAAAATAGAGTAATAATTATTAAAAAAAAAAACATTCAAGCAATAAACAATTAAAAGCAACATACAAAAAAGCTTCCATGAATGCGAAATGTACCTGCTGCTGGCGATGGTGACTGACAGCGGGGCTGAACGGTTGCTGCTGCCATTACACCCACGGATGCATCCACTGCTGAGAAGAATAGAAAATAAATATATAGTTTATATTAACAAACGTTCAAAAGCAATAGTTAATCTCAGCGCCAAATAAATTGAATTAAAAGCCCAGTAGCCTCCCACACCTGGCGGCCTGCCATTGGTGGTGGTGGTGGTGGTGGTGGCGGCAGAATGATCCGTTGCTGAAAATGAAATGGATTATGGTTTGGTGTAGGCATGTCACGGTGTAAGAATCTCAATACCGGTTTTATAGTTTGCTTTGATACCGGTATTATCGGTTTTATAGTTTGGAGTCCTGGCACATGCAGGCCAAATACTCAATCAACATGAGTAATAACATAGGCCTATATGATGACATTTTAGCCCCACAGACCAAAAACTAAAGATTTCTTTTGCTTTTGTCCACAATTCCAGGCTGGATTTGGGAAACAAAATAGTCAAACATACAGATCAAAATGACCATTAATCTTCGACATTCTCTAGTTGTGTAGACTTCATGATGAATACTTTAACTCTTGAGAGTGTAAACATGAAACCAAATGGACCCGCAAGGGTCCATTTGGTTTCATGTTTATGCTCTCAAAGAGTTACATCTAGTTAGAACGTGCAATATTGTTTTTTTTTTTTTTTTTTCGGTACATTCGGTGGGCATGCAAAGTACCGGTTTTGTGGTCCCATACCGGTATTACCGGTAATACCGGATACCGTGACATCCCTAGTTTGGTCATTTAAATGTTAAACAAGACGCCAAATGACAATTCACAAAGAAATCTCACATTTTTAAGTCCATAGTTCCATATACCTGCTAATGGCGGCGGTGCGGCCCGTTGAGGAGGCTGCTTCTGTAGCTCATCTTCATCTCCGTCTTGTACGACCGTATTGTTGTTGTTGTCAGCGTCGGCGACCGGCTTCTCTTGTTGGGTTTCTTTATCTGGTTGTTGTTCCTGCACCTCCAATCTGGCCTTTTTAAAATAATTTCTGAAGAATTGTGCTTGTTTGTTTGCCATTGTGACTCGTGGGACACTCAAACTGTATAGCTGCTTAGCACGAGCTTAGCACAACAACAAGAAAGACATTATGATGATCGTGATAATAATTCATGTGTTTATTAAAATAATTACCAAAAATATATATATAAAAAAATAAAATCCGACATTTGGCCAGGGTGGGCCAGCTGTCTATTTGGCTGGGCCACGGCCCACCCTGGCCCACCCGTCCCTACGCCCCTGCTCGAGTTACATGCATTACACAACACTACAGACAGAGACGTGGCGCATTTATAGTTAGATTAAGCTGGAAGGCAGGAGGAGAAGTCACCCAACACTTCATTTTAGAAATGTAGTGATATGATATACTGTATAGTACTATATGATATATACTGCAGTTTGACAGATGTAGTATCAGTCTGCTACAAGACACTTCACGCACTACACACACACAAACACACACACACACACACACACACACACACACACACACACACACACACACACACACACACACACACACACACACACACACACACACACACACACACACATCCCTGTGGCGTCCTCAGTGCGCGGGCGACACCTACTGGGGAAATACTAGAGTGCAACTCACTTCACCCTGGAGTATGTTTGAGCCTTTGTTCTCAAACATTTAAATCAGCCTCCAATTTTATTATTAGGACAGTAAATATTTAATATAAACTTTCTGCATCAGGCAAGTGATGCAGAAAATCTTTATTTATATAAAATATTTATATTTCCCGAATATATTGTATTTATTTTGCTGTTATTGTAACCCAGGTTACCATGGCCTTAAAATAGGATTGTAAACGAATTAAATTTCCAAAATGTGCGCAGTAGGATTTACATTATAACAGGCTCAGCATCATACATCATACATCCAACTTTGACTAAAAGTAAAATATTACTAAAAGTAATGATAAAAAAGTTGTTTGGCTTATAAAACGTCCTTTTTTATTTCACAAGAATCCTAAATAGAGAAGTCTCATTAAATTTCACTAAAGGTGAAGGAGTTTTATTTTGGAAGTCCACTGAAAAAGTGTCAGGTTTTTAAATCTCTTTAAAGAAGCATAAGTTTTTATAAACATTGTCCAACTTTCTTTTCTGCCTACTTCCCAATAGCACCCAGTAAGTCTGCGCCTCATATCGCAAGAATGTCAGTTCTTAATTAGCCCATTATACACATGATTGACAACAAAGTGGTTAATCACAGCTTCAAAATTAATTTAATCATGATCAATCACCATTCTAACTATGTCATGACATGAGTTAATTACATTAAATCAGATTAAAAAACAAAATTAATTTAACTAACAAAAATTATAGTGATTTATTTTTAATTTACTTTAGACCTCCGTCTATGAAAATGAAAACAAGACCAGGATCTAAATGTTAAAATATAATACAGTAAGTTCTGCTCCATTCTCAAAACCCTTTGGTTTCCAAAAGCAGTAATTTATTTTAAGATTAAAAAGCTGTTTAATGTGAGCTTATTTTTAATGCAATTTAATTTGTTTAATGAGGAAAACAAATCTGTAGATGAAGACATTGCACATTGCAAGAGACATTTGTATTGCAGGTCCCAAGTGGCCAGGACAAGCAAGTAGATACGAAAGTCCTGTTAAACAGGAGAAAGAAGCACAGAAACGTTGTTAGATGTTGTCAGACTGGTTGCTCTCATCAGAATTTATCCACCAAAAATCTTAAATCCATCAATTCACTTCATTTCCCATATCTTTTCTTTCCTGGTATTATAATTTCAATGTACTTTACTTCATCTTCACCAAAATACATCAATAAACCCATCACTGACTGTAGTTATTGGTTACGGTGACAATATTGCATGTTTTACCCATTCTCTTTCTCATTGTACTCCGGTTGCATCATATCATAACTTTAAAACACACAATAAAGTACTAGAATAGACATTCATTCCATAGGCGGATTATGAAATGAAGGGCCCCTGGGGCCCCCGCCACCAGCCAAAAGGCCCCCCTACACTGGAGGATTTTTCTGCTCGGCACGGCGGCATGATGGTTTAGGACTTTTGGGGCTATTTTAGTGACAAAATTAGTAAACCCATTCTTAATAAGGACCATATGCACCATTATTATTCACTTTTACCCCTTTTTTGGGTGGGCCCTGAGCTTGAGCCTCTTAGCGATCACGCGGAGACTCAAGCTCATGGGCCCTTCTTGCTCAGGGGCCCCTGGGCCTGGGCCCAACGTGCCAGTTGGATAATCCTTCCCTGATTCATTCATTGTCTATTTGTCTTGTCCATTAGAGGAATATTCACCCTTAAATTAGTGCACTTTGTAATGTTCCTTTAAGTGGTTATACTCTTCTTACTTTCTTAGTTTTTGCAATAACCCTTTAAGTTACTGTATATACTCTACATGTTTAATTAATTAATACTGAGAGCAGAACTTTTCCATAACCAAGTCCAAATCAACAATATGTATGAAACACACTTCTTAGAAAACATACACACAGTTAGCAAAAATGCAGTACAAAATAAAATACAAAAACGGGAGGTCAATGGGAGTGTAAACTAGGTTCAGTGTCCTTGAGAAAGCATTGTGTATGAACGTCGCCATGTTGTATTGATTCAGCCCAACTACTGTGTTCTGCACTAGATCCACTTATTAACAAAAACGATCTCTTACAAACACTTTAGAGTCAGGTTTCACCATCAGAACGTGTACTTAATGTTATTATAATCCCATGTGCATAGGCGGATTATGAAATGAAGGGCCCCTGGGCCGCCACCAGCCAAAGGGCCCCCCTACACCGGAGGATTTTTCTGCTCGGCGTGGCGGCATGATGGTTTAGGACTTTTGGGGCTATTTTAGTGACAAAATTAGTAAACCCATTGTTAATAAGGACCGTATGCACCATTATTATTCACTTTTACCCCTTTTTTGGGTGGGCCCTGAGCTTGAGCCTCTTAGCGATCACGTGGAGACTCAAGCTCATGGGCCCCCCTAGCTCAGGGGCCCCTGGGCCTGGGCCCAACGAGCCCGTTGAATAATCCTTCCCTGCCCATGTGTATCATTTAGTGGTTTGGTGCACTAAAACTAACCTGTTAAACAGGAGAAAGAAGCACAGAAACGTCAGACTGTTGTCAGACTGGTTGCTCTCATCAGAATGAGGGGTACGCTTCCTGTCTGTGGCTACCTGCTCCTAATCGAAGTGGGGAAAAAAGGTAAAACGCTCACACAATATCTACATGCTCACATGCCACCAAACTTCACATGATAGTTGCTTACTACTACTGCAATGTTCTTAGCCACTCATTGCGCTCCTAATGTATCCACATCGGGTAATATAAAAGAAAATAAAACATACACGTTTGGTCCGCCTTGACTATCGTGACGTCAAATCTATACGGTTCAGACCCTGACAGAACCGTGGCGCAACTTTCCTGTATGGCTCTGCTAAATCAACCACAGAGTTGCGACATCAAACACAGAGCTACGACATGTCCGTTCACCTCCATGGAAAGATCTAATGGCGCCTTCTCTACATAGACTTTCATGGAGCATGGGGAAGGCATATCTGTGACCTCAGGCAACAGCCCAGCTTTAATGATCTTAAACCGCTTTACTTTAAATCGTTAATTTGTAGTGGGCCTCATAGTATCTGTGTTACAGGAGCACAACCGCTGTAAATCACTCTTTAGATTAAATCGTTTTCATAGGACTATAGTTGGCCGCTGTTTTCTGCCCCCTCAATGTCGCAACTGCGTCTACTACTGCCTCTGGCCGTAACACCGACCCCTCCCCTCTCCTCTCCTCTCTCATTGTCGCCTGTTCTGTTCTGCTGTTATGATCGCTTGCAAGTTGACCACTCGCGTGCCACTACTTCTCCGAGTTGGATAAGAATGCAACCATCACTTTCAATCGTCCAGGACGCGAGATTTATTTTCCTACGATGGCTACAGAATAGTCCTGCTCCCGTGCATCGCGCGGCGATGTGCCACGGATTTATTGCCGAGCGGCGAAAGTTTGTTTTTGGTGTAAGCGTGTGGTTCGGGAAAACGACGTGTTTGCGTGTATCCATGCAGGAATTTGCATGGAAGCTTTGCTGTGTGCTTGCATGGCAGTTTAAAAACTACATGCATAGCCTACCCATTTAAGCACGAGGGACGTTTGTTGTGGACGAATGAACAGAGGAGGGCAGACCAGTACAACTTAATAGCAGCCAAAACAGGGCTTTTCAACGTCCGGTGGTCGGGGGACCACCAGTGCCCCCCTGAGAGGATTCCTCGTGGTCCGCAGGCTAAATGATGGAAAGTTGTTTAACCAGATGTAACTCTTTGAGAGCGTAAACATGAAACCAAATGGACCCGCGGGTCCATTTGGCTTCATCTTTACACTCTCAACAGTTACAGTATTCATCATGAGAATTAGCCCAAGTTTACACAACTACACAATGTAGAATATCAATGGTCATTTGCATATGTATGTTTGACTGATTTCTTTCTGAAATCCAGTCTGGAATTGTGGACAAAAGCAAATTAAATCTTTAGTTTTGCAGTCTGTGGGGCTAAAATGGCATCAAATGGTGGTCCATAGCTCCAATTCTGAATAAATAGTGGGCCCTGGTATGAAAAAGGTTGAAAACCCCTGGCCTAAAGGAATTAAATAGTTGTGGAGGGCCAGGCTTGAAGGCTGAACTGTATACATTCTGCACGACATTAAAGATGGAGTGCCATGATTTTTTTCTACCCTAAAACATGATCATCAGGTATTAATGTTATAAGGTTGTTACAGTGAGGGCGTAAGGGTCCACTTGGTTTCAAAGTATCATTTCATTGGGGACCCCCTGGAAGCTTGCAGATTGCGGGTACTAATGGGTCCATGTGTTCCATTTGTACATTGCAGACTCAGACCCATAAGGGTTCATTTGATTCCAAACTTGGATTGGATTTTATATTTTGCACAAAACAATAGTCCTACAGCCTGTCAGTTGAACAGCCTCAGTGTTTCCGCTGCGGTCATGTACGAGTCGACGTCTTCCAGAGAGAGAGAGAGAGAGATTGAGACGCTAGAAACTACTGGAAAAATGTGTTTACATAGGCCTATACTGTGTCCTGCTATGGCAACTGTTGAGAAAAAAACTCCAGAGCACAAGCTCAAACCCAGGCAAACCAAACAAAATCTATCCTAAACCAGCCGGGCCAGCCTCAACCCATAGTCATCATGCAGAATAAATGACATTCACAAGCTCGCTGGGTACTTTACTTGCAGTTGTGTTGACTTAATTATTAGTAGTAGCCTACTATTGATTGTATTGTACAGGATTGTATTTATGCATTCTATTGGTTTTATTTGGTAGAATAACATCAGGACAAAATGGAGAAGTATGGTAGAAGTGTTTGTGTTGTAGAGCCACAGTGTGGCTGTTCCAGTCAGGTGCATCCTCTTTCAAGTGTTGAGAGAAAAAAGTCCACAGACCAGTGCAAAGAAAATCTGACCTGACCATCCAGCCCAGCCAAAAGTCATACCATATTCAACACAGAAATCAAATAAAATTACATTTAGAGGACTCACTTAGATTACTTCCAGGTATGCTGATGTGGTAATTATTTTAGTAGTAGCCTATTTGGTAATATTGGATTTTTTCCTGGGATTTTGTCAGAGGGGCACTAGGCTACAAGTGTTTGTGTTAGAGAGACTCTGAATGGCTGCAACGGTCATGTGCAACCTTGACAGATGGCGACAATAGAAACTACTGGAGAAACATGTTTGCATGCATGTTGATATTTGGCCATGCCTGATGCTGATATTTGCCAATATTTGGTCATGTTCAGCCCACTGGGCGCATGCATTCCACACCCGGCTCCGAGTCGGGAAGCGAGCCGGGAAGCAAAAAGCATTCGCGCTCACCAGTAAAACGCACAGATTAATCTTGGACACCCCAAGTACAACGACCCCCTTCCTACACACATTATCTACTATATAGGAGCCCATTGTCCCCTGGCAACTGTGGACAACTGTTGTGTTCTCCCATAAGCTGTAAATATTGATTACAACATGCTACAACTTCACAATTTGTTTCATGGACCACCAAGAAGACAAAGCTGTAGGGCCTACTTGCTGAACTGTTTATGCCATGCCCCCTCTGTCTTCCTATGCCCCATGCCCTCACTTTTGTTTCCTACATGCTACAGCCTCACAATTTGTTACATAGACGTAGTAGACCAAAATAAATCTATATATAAATGCCATTTGTGAGTGGCGTGGTGCTAGAGTTGGGCCCACTCCAATTCTAGTAAATAACAAGTGACAGCTCCCAAAAACGCAAATTCAAATCACAAAATCAAATAAATATAACAACCCAAAAATGTGACTACATTCTAGGTGGGTCACATTTGTACTAATGCTTTAAGACCTGATGTGTTCATATTGTGTTGGTATACTGAACCAAAATCCATTTTTAATGTATTTCAGGGCTATTGGAGGGTTTGACCTCTCTCAAATTCTCCGGAGGTCCACAGGGTGACAACACCCATCCCATAAACTGCTGTCATGTGGGACAGCTTTCAGACTGAATAATGAAAAGAAATCATAATTCTGTGTGTCTGAGTGTCAGGCAACTTCCATATGGCGAAAAGCAGGAAATCATAGTGGAGGTAAAATGGGAAAAGAAACATTTACAGTGATAATGGGCAATGGCGGTACATTGTTAACAAACACTCCTTCATTTAGCTGAGGACCACCTGGAATCCTCTCCTGGACCACTGGCTGCAGAAACACCGGTCTACTTGAAGGTGATGCAATATTCTGGGTAGGCCTGGTCATCGTGGAAGATGACAAACATGGAGGGATTCTGTGCGTTGTCTGCCACGCTGTCGAAGCCTTCAGGTGGGATCATCATGCCATTCTTTCCCAAGGTGAAGCGTCCCGTCATTACACGGGCCATGAAGACCCGCTTCAGGCCAAGGGCGTCCGGCTTAGAATACATGTCCTGAGCAGCGTAGACGGCGTGCACACAAAAGTAGACGCCATTTCCATACATTGCAGCTATGAGAAAACAAGAAAGACAGAGAGAGCATAATGATAATTATCACAACACACACACACACACACACACACACACACACACACACACACACACACACACACACACACACACACACACACACACACACACACACACACACACACACACATTCTCGTCCTGACAGGCCACTGGCCTGACCTGTGGAATCGTGTTAAAAAGGACAGCTTCACTTTTTGTTGTATTTTCAAACAAGGTTGGTGTTTTAGGTCGTTAGTACACAAAATAAACATGGGTGTTCATTGACAGGATTGAGAGGAGCATATAATTTATTTACCAAAATTCATTTATTTTTTTTTTTAATTTACTACACACCTCTGTCTATGAAAATGAAAACAAGATCGCAAGCCATTTTTGGTTGCTCTCCCTTTTGGCCGTACTCTGTTGCTGCTGTTATCAATTGTAACAGCTTTATTTACCATTTCTTCCCGCGTAGGCCCTATTAAAGTTGCTTCTTTCGATAGCCACACGTGAATCGGATGTTGTTCCGTGGTACAGTATTCTCTCTCCCTGCTCTTTCTCTCCGTTCTTGGACCGGATTCGCTGCTTGCACACTGCATAGGCCTGCCACAGGAAGAAGTTCTGCACACGTTCAATCTGCCAACAAACAAAAGTAAATTCAATACTGAACTGTGTATACTGAAAAAAAGACCAAAGAATGAACTAAATGTAAATGAAATGAACAGACAACCATATAAATGTGAAAGAAGGAACACCGTCCTTTACTTGTCTTCTTATCTTCTGCTCTCACTACTTCTTCCCTTAGTAAGTGTGTAACAGACAAGTGTTGATATAAGTGTGTGTGTGTGTGTGTGTGTGTGTGTGTGTGTGTGTGTGTGTGTGTGTGTGTGTGTGTGTGTGTGTGTGTGTGTGTGTGCGCGTGCGTGCGTGCGTGCGTATGTGTGTGTGTGTGTGTGTGTGTGTGTGTGCGTGCGTGCGTGAGCATCAATTACTTTCTGAATGGTGCGGGTATTACAGCTCTTCAGGAATCCATCTGCTACAGATTGGTACTCTGCTGAACGAGGCTGCAGCTCCACCCTAACAATCTCTCCTCCTGCCATGGGTGTCCAGTGTGGTGGTAATTCTGCAGTTAGAGTTAGTCAGATTTATCACCAGCAGTACCAAAGTCATCTTTAAAACAACAAAGATTGACCAAAGTGTTGCAAAGAAAAAAAGAAGAAAAAAAAATCTATGGTACAAGCAACACAGAATGAGAGAAATGTCGACATGAGTAAAAGCGCTTTTGAGTCATTTGACCAGAACAGTGGCCTTGTGGTTAGAGTGTCCGCCCTGGAACTGGGAGGCCGGGGTTCGATTCCCTGTCAGGTCATACCAAAGACTGTAAAAATGGGACCCAATGCCTCCCTGCTTGGCACTCAGCATCAAAGGGATGGATTGGGGGTCAAAATCAGCTAATGATTCCCGAGCGCGGCAAGCCGCAGCTCATTGCTCCTTGGAGCTCACCACTCCAAGTGATGGCTTAAAAGCGGAGGTCCAATTTCGCTGCGGTAACGTAGTGACAAATCATGCGACTTTGACTTTGACACTGGACAGTTAAGGATCCGTTGTTGTCACACACCAAACCTAGATAACTAGCTAATCCACATTGACATGCTGTGACCTTCTAGAATGGCAACTTTATGTCTCTGAATTATTTCCATTGCTTTGTGAATGAGTTGGTCGTTGTTGACCAATACTGAGAGAAAACTCACCGTGGCATCGGAGAACAGCGACACGAAACCATCCGTGTCGTTCATAGAGTTTATATTAGATCACCCCAACACATCACATGTCAAATTGCTTTCGGAAGTTATGCATTTTACCCTCTTTATGAAATAAAATAACTTTATTGATATAGCATGACCAACGACATGTCTGCTATACTATATAGCTATTTTTTAATAAAGAATCTGCCTGTAATTTCTTTTTTTTTTTTTTTTGTATCTTTAGATAGAGAGATTGCAATGTCTTGTGGGCGTGTCTCTAATAACCAGTCTGTTTACCCAACAAGATGCAGTAGAGTAGCTAATGCTGTTTCTGGGTGAAAGTGAGACATGTCATCTCCATGTGACTTATGTGAACATGTCATGATGTAACACATTGAGTGGTCCTCTGGTAGGCAGGGAATACGCTATAAAACCTGAATAAAGGGTGTACCAAACTTTTTTCAGTTGTTCCTCACATGATTTTTAATCCCATTCTGACAAAAATGTACATTGCAGAAACAAATTCTACGGGACAAAATACATACGGATCAACTGAGAAAAGTTTGGTAAAGCCTTATGAATTTATTATAGTTTTTTTCCTGTTATTTGTACACATGGCCGTTCGTATTCTAGTCTCAATTCCAGTGAATGTCTGAATTCTGCTCCAAACAAGTCATCTTCCATAGTCTGGATTCAGTATCTTAAAGGTAGGGTAAGTGATTATAAATTCATGGTGTAGTACCAGCCTGGTGCACTAGGGGCGCCAAACAGTAGCTACACTATGTGAACCTGCTGCTCGATCCTGATTGGAGGAGAATTCGCCACCACCTGGGGAACTTTTATTAGCTCCTCTGCTAACGTGGGGGAGGGGGAAACTCCATATATGGTTTCCACACCTTATAATAGAGCATTTTAACAGAAACAAATATTTTTTGGGTGATATCTGACAAAAGTGAAATCACTTCCCCTACCTTTAATGCTTCAAATTACTTTCTATGCAGTCAAATTGCACAGAAGCAGAGACGACACTTGTACACTTAATGTTAGAGTCCTTCCAAGCCTGTTGTCTCAACTCACTGTTTTTTCGATAGTTTATTTGATCAATGGTCTGACTTTACCCATTTCTGTCTTCGGTGCCTCATCTGCTGACCGCCTTGTCTGTCCGATGATCGCCTTCTCATCCAGGAATGCCTTCACAACTTCAGCCTGGTATTACACACATGCACGCACACACACACACACACACACACACACACACACACACACACACACACACACACACACACACACACACACACACACACACACACACACAAACCATAATTATATTAATCTTTTCGCCCAACTTTGCCCGCTCTCTTTTCGACCATCGCCTGTTCCATTCGCCAGCTCTCATAGACAAATATTGGAGTTCAGGAAACATCGTCTGTCCATCGTCCATTGTCAGTGGCGTGCACAGAGAGTTTCAAGGGCAGGTGCTCAAATGTAACCAGGAGGGCACTCTAGCCACCCGGCGAAAATTGAGTTTTGGGGGGTTAAAACGCATAGAAAACAGCATTTCAGCATCCTTTTGCTCTTTTAAAAAGGGCATGTTGGTCCAGAGAGGGCCACTAGGGGGTGCTCAAACCCCCCTTGACGTCTATGTATGCACGCCTATGTCCATCGTCCTGTTAAAACATACTGTTGGAGATGTCCAAATGGAACAGCTGCTGCATCAGTTCACTTCATCTCCTTATTTATTATTGTCCTATAAACAACTGTATAGATGGCCTGCTGTTGGTCACTTCCTTGTGTCCATTGTGTTTAGGAAGGCTTTATACTAACCATGAGCTTGGTTTATTTGATGATCACACAGCACTTTAAGAACTAGCCCAGAACTGACAGAGCTATGATTTTTCAAAAAGACGATTCCCTCCCCCCCCTTTTTTAAGTTGCTTCATCACGTCTCATAGACTTGAGCTAAAGCCGCGCTCCAATAAAGGAAACATCGATATTGGTGATCATGTAGCACTTTGTAAATAATGGTACAGAAATGACTGATCTGTGGTCTTTTTAATAGACAAGGTTTGGGTGTGTGGAGACAAATAAAAAAACAAGGCTGTGGGGAGAGGGTGTGGGGAGAGGCAGCACAAGGCAGCCATGCCTTGAGCGGGTGTGCGACCAAAATCAGGCCCATAGAGTATAGACAGGCATAAACTGAGACCCAAAAGAATATCATCCCTTAATGTTGTGTCATCACTTACAACCATCCTAGGGTCTTTCTTGTCTGCCTCCATTTTCTCCTTGAGCTGCTTAACATTCTCATTGTGGGTTTTCTCCAGGTCAGCCATCTGTCTCTTCAGTTTCTCCTGATGCTCCTCCATGGTCCGTCTCTCTCTCTCCCTTTCTGCTTTCTCCTCTGTAGGAAACAAATGAGACAGAGCCACACACACACACACACACACACACACATTGTATATACTGTATATATATATATATATATATATATATATATATATATATATATATATATATATATATATATATATATATATATATATATACTGCCTAAACCTGCGAAAAGGGACAAACCTAGCATTTGTCCCTTTTCGCGCTCGGTTTCTGACCCCCCAATGTCGCAACACATGCACTTGGTTGAACCAGGAACTATGCAGGCTCGAGCTCCAGGCTTTACATCTGCGCTGCAAGATGAAAGTAGGCTAGGCTACGTACCGGTGCTGGGTGAATGGAACATATGTAAACGACTTGGCTGCACACTTTTGGGATTACATTAAACATGGTAGATCCTCGGCTCTGTGGCAACTTATTAGGTAAGTGTTTAATTCACACACTCAACGCGAGTTCGAAACTAAAACCAACGAGGGAAAACTTCCATCCCTATTAGGAGAAATACAAAAATGTGCAAACACAGCAGCAAGATTTGTGCACTGTTGCGACTTAAGAAGATTGGCCAATGGAATACAACCACCCTAAGGACTACGATCTGTACTATCCAGGCTTTCCCATGTAAACAGAGCTGCTACATTTAAACAGATAGTAAATCTGTTCAATTCTGTTCTATTGTTATTCTGCATAATCTGTCTTGAAGTAGCAATAAAAATGTTAGTGTAATAAAAAAAAGAGTTAAGGAAGTTATATGCACAGTTATATACAGTATATAGACCGCCCTGAGCTTGAGCCTCATAGCGATCACACAGTCACAGTCACAAGCTCAGGGCCTCCCCTAGCTCAGGGGCCCCTGGGCCTGGGCCCAACACCTCCCCTAGCTCAGGGGCCCAACACCTCCCCTAGCTCAGGGGCCCCTGGGCCTGGGCCCAACACCTCCCCTAGCTCAGGGGCCCCTGGGCCTGGGCCCAACACCTCCCCTAGCTCAGGGGCCCCTGGGCCTGGGCCCAACACCTCCCCTAGCTCAGGGGCCCCTGGGCCTGGGCCCAACACCTCCCCTAGCTCAGGGGCCCAACACCTCCCCTAGCTCAGGGGCCCCTGGGCCTGGGCCCAACACCTCCCCTAGCTCAGGGGCCCCTGGGCCTGGGCCCAACATGCCCGTTGGATAATCATTCCCTGCTCATGTTGAATATCAAACCAATGACTCATCTTCCTTACTCACACAAGGGGTTTCACCAACAAACTAGTGGGTAAAAATTTAGGGCTTCATTATCATCACATGCTAAACCCCTTATGCCTAAACCTCTCTGCCTTTTTTTTTTTTTTTTTTTTTTACTATTTTGAGAAAAAAAAAGTTAAAAAGGCCAGTACACAAGCTCACAAGGTGTCAATGTAGACAGACTGAGGCCCATTTCCACCACTCACCTTTATTCTTCTGTTCAGCCAGTTTTCTCTCTTCCTCAAGAGCTTTCATCTGTTCTTCCAGACGAAGTTTCTCCTCTTTATTTGCTTTATCTATCTGCTCCTTGAAATCCTGACATAAATAGAGACATTAGATGACACCATGATATATAAAGATACTATTACAGATGCAACAATGTTGGCAAATACCAAAATTTAAAATAACAATTTATGCTGATTCTGATATATGTTGATATTGTGTTGTTCCCCCCTCCTTTTTTATATCATATTTTGATTTAGCCTTAGTCATAGGCCCTTTCTCAATTCCATTTTTAACCCTAGCCCTTGTCCCTTGCCTGTACAAAACGAGTAATAGGTAAAATGTAATTTATAACAGACCATCAACAATGATCATCACTTACAGCCATCAGCTTTGCCTGCCTGGCCTCTGCTTCTCTCTTCTCTTTCTCCATCTTCTCATTGAGTTGTCTGAGATGTTCCTCTTGGGTTTTTCTCCGCTGATCCATCTCCACCTCCAGTGCCTTCAGTTTCTCCTCCGTCTCCTGTCTCTCTCTCTCTGCCTGCTCCCATTTAGCTTTTTCCTCTGTAGGACATGGATAGGACAGAAGCATTCAACACAAAAACACTGTCACCATCCTACAAAGTCAGGATTGTACCTTTATGTTGCATCAGCCCTAGGTTTCCTTCCTCAACCATAACCTCCAACCACAGAACTAGAACCCTACCATTAACATGCCATTGTACCAGAACCCTAACACTCACAGCGGGGAGATTCATTGAAAATGTAATATCTTGATTTAGATTTGTTTTTAGATTTAGATTAAAGCACTTCAAGTGCATCTGGTTAACTTTAGTTTCAATGGTTATCATCATGTTGAATAGCAAACCAATATCAATTTGTTCAAAATACAACATAAATAACATAATGAAAGCAATTGTATAATATGAATAATTATTAATTTAATCATGATTAATCACCATTCAAACTATTCCACAATATGCCATGTTTTCCTGTACATAATTTGAACATTTAAAAAGAAAGGAATCTGGGGTGGAAATTCTGTTTATTATTTGTTTTAATATTTATCAAAAATAGGAGATCTACAAGCCCCCAATGCTAGTAGATTGCACACACTTTTGTTTGTTTGCTTAGCCTAATGATTACAAAAATGGGATTAGTTTCGTTTTTATGAATCAGGGCAGTATGTGTACATCAGATGAGGCAGCTCTGGGACCTGAATAAATTATTATTTTAATAGTATTGTAACGCCGGGATTAGAACCCGGGTCTCCCGCGTGAAAGTCCAACATCTTAACCACTAGACCAAGAGGACATCCCAGGCGTTACATTGGTGCCGTGACCCGGATCGGGTTTCCCCGTGGAAGGAGGTCAAAAGGGAGGTGAGTGTAGCAGGTGGCTACACCTCTGTCGTGATGGCCTCCAAAGTCTAGTATCTGCCCCCGGACCAAGGGGATGTCCTCTTGGTCTAGTGGTTAAGATGTTGGACTTTCGCGCGGGAGACCCAGGTTCGAATCCCGGGCGTTACAGTATTACGTTAATACTGCCACAACATTTGCATGTTCCTGTTCCTGATTATGGACAATGGGGAACATTGTATAGAGGCTGAATATAAGTAGATTAGTTATAAAGGGTCCTAATATAAAGTTAAAACATTTTTATCTGTTAATATGTCCTCGTTCTTTTTATTTTTTATGTTTAACATATGCTTTTTAAAACATTCTTAATATGTGCATATATTATTGGTAGATGCTGTCAAGAACCCTAATATAAAGTCAAGACTAATTTGCAACCGTCTCTTAAACATGAACAAACATGAATGCCACTTTAACAGACAGTCCTGAATAATGAATTGTCTTCATTTTACTTTAGGTCACTCTTGATAACATCTACCAAGGTTTAAAAATCATCAATCAACTGATTATAAATTATTATAAATGCTTTATAACAGGTTGCTATTGTAAAAGTGTTATAGATTTGGATCACTGCACTTCACATACATTTCCCATTTTAAGCACATCTCATGAAAATTTATTTTCTCATGTTGAATATCAACGCCTCATCCTCCTTACTCACACAAGGGGTTTCAACAACAACTAGTCAACTACTAAATTATAAACGCTAGTCGTGTAAGTACACACTGGGTTTTTTCAATAGTTAAAATGACCAGTCTACAAGCTCTCAACGTGTCAGCAGATTGGCATGATGAACTACTCCAACGAGTTAATTAAAATAGTAAAAGAGGGATAAGGGGTTTAGCATGTGGCAAAAATGGAGCCCTTAGTATCCCTGAGAATTTCATGAATCAACCCTGCAGCAGACGGAGGCCCATTCCCACCACTGACCTTTATTCTTCTGTTCAGCCAGTTGTCTCTGTTCCTCAAGAGCTTTCATCTGTTCTTCCAGACGAAGTTTCTCCTCTTTATTTGCTTTGTCTGCTTGTTCCTTGAAATCCTAACATCAACAGACATATTTGATGACACCATGATATATAGATACTATTACAGATGCAACAATGTTGGCAAATACCAAAATTTAAAATAACAATTTATGCTGATTCTGATATATGTTGATATTGTGTTGTTCCCCCCTCCTTTTTTATATCATATTTTGATTTAGCCTTAGTCATAGGCCCTTTCTCAATTCCATTTTTAACCCTAGCCCTTGTCCCTTGCCTGTACAAAACGAGTAATAGGTAAAATGTAATTTATAACAGACCATCAACAATGATCATCACTTACAGCCATCAGCTCATTATGTCTGTCAGCAGCATCTTTCTTCTCTTTCTCCATCTTCTCATTGAGCTGTCTGAGATGTTCCTCTTGGGTTTTTCTCTGCTGATCCATCTCCACCTCCAGTGCCTTCAGTTTCTCCTCCGTCGCCTGTCTCTCTCTCTCTGTCTGCTCCCATTTAGCTTTCTCCTCTGTAGGACATGGATAGGAGTAAGTAAGTAAAGTAAGTAAATTTTATTTATATAGCACCTTTCACAGAGGAATCTCACAAAGTGCTTTACATGCATGGAAATAAAACAGAAGATAAAATAGAAGTATACAACCAATTATACAAAAACAAAATGCAAACATCAGGGAAGAAAAGAAAAATAATAAAATATAAATATATATACAAGCACATACATGCATATATAAATATATTTACAGAAACATTCACATGAATTAAAAATAATAATAATAAAAGAATAAAATCCAACCATCAGATTGCAGCGAAGGCTTGTGCAAATAGAAGTGTTTTAAGACTTTTCTTAAAAATATCAGCTGATGGTGATAGCCTCAGAGAAAGTGGCAGTGCATTCCAGAGATTAGCAGCAACCGCCTGATATGATCTGTCGCCTTTGGTTCTTAATTTGGTAGAAGGTGGAGCTAAGAGACATTGGTCGGCAGATCGAAGGGCCCTGTTAGGCGCATACCGCGGGACCAGGTCGGAGAGGTATCCCGGTGCCTGACCATGCAGCGCTCTATATGTGAGGACTAGGACCTTAAACTGGACTCTAAAATTTACCGGAAGCCAGTGCAGGGAGGCCAGCACTGGGGTGATGTGGCACCGTCTGCTGGACCTGGTGAGTAGTCTGGCTGCTGCGTTTTGGACTAGTTGGACAGACGCATTCAACACAAAAACACTGTCACCATCCTAGAAAGTCAGGATTGTACCTTTATGTCGCATCAGCCCTGGGTTTCCTTCCTCAACCATAACCTCCAACCACAGAACTAGAACCCTACCATTAACATACCATTGTACCAGAACCCTAACACTAAAATTCATTCAGATTCATTGAACATATAATCTTGATTATATGTAATATCTTGATTTAGATTTGAATTTTACATTTAGATTAAAGCACTTCAAGTGCATCTGGTTAACTTAAGTTCCAATGGTTATGATCATGTTGAATAACACATTAATAATTAATTTAATCATGAATAATCACCATTCAATATATGTGTTCAATTGTGTCTTCAGTGTGTTAACGGTGCTCAGACAGCAGGCATGACTTTACACACCCATGTTTGTTCCATTTTTATACAGTACCTTCATCTCTCTTCTGAGCCTCAGATAGGCTTTTATCTGCAGCCAGTATGGACTTGGAGACAATGGCCTTCTCATCCAGGCATGTCTTCAGAACCTCCTCAGCCTGGACACACACACACACACACACACACACACACACACACACACACACACACACACGCGCACACACGCACACACGCACGCACGCACGCACGCACGCACACACACACACACACACACACACAGAGTATAGTAAGTTGATTTAATTCACCATGCTCTGACTCTTAATGGAAGTTTCAAAACGATCAGACTCACCATGACTCCTTTGCGTTCTGCATCTCTGTACGCAGCAGTCATCTCCTGGAGGTCCTGGAGGAACTTCTCATATCCTCCAGGGACATAGTACTGATCAGCTCCCACCTTGTCCTCCAGAGGTCTAAAGACTCGCTGGATGATTTGTTGACAGGTCTTCCTGGACTCACTGGAGTTCTTCTCACAGATCTTTTTGTATTCATCCTGAAGTGTGATCTAAAACAAAGTGGTTTGCTGATCAGGGGTTCCACAACACAGTATTCTTGCCTCCAAACACGTGTTCCTACTGTGAACTATCAATCATTGCTGTTGTAGCGCTTGGCGTTGGCCAGAGATCGAACCACACCTGATTGGTGTAGTAAGATTCCTGGCGTTATGAATACGTCTAAATAATGTGACTTTTGTGAAATAATTGCACACCTTACTTTTCTGTCTTTCTTTTTCTGTTCCAACACATACCTCAAACCTTTTCTGATATTCCTGGTTGTGGTCTCTGAAAGAACGTTTCATGAAGAGTTCCAGGGCCTCTCTCTGACTGGACAGATGGATGTCAGACAGCTCCTCCCAGGTGTTGGTAGGGAATCGTACCTTTGACTCCATTCTCTGTACATAGAGGACTCTGGCCTGCTCAATGACTTTGGTGTTCTCAGCCTCAGCCAGAGCAACCACAGCATTTTCCAGACACGGAACCTGTCCACTACAGATGGCTTTCACATACGTCTCTGCCAGTTGACCAAGCACTGTGGAAGATACAGTAGAACCATTCAGCTAGTGTATTCAATTAATCATTTCAGAGATTGATGTGTACAGACAAAAGTCAAATGTTACTTCCAACATCACCTACAACAGTAAAAAAGGGGAGGCTGGCAAGTATAACAAAGTCGGATAACATGTTATACCGTTAATGCCATGAATCAATAAAAGGTACTTTTTAGGATCACACCAGTTGTGTGAACTGAGTGGTGAAGTGTGCACTCTGTATTCACTCATCTCCTGTGAATGTAGTGAACATTTATTCGAATCCTACTTACTTCTGCCCGTAACATTTATGCCATCCCCGACATACTTTGTGTCAGACTGGGTGTAGATGTGTTCAGTGAACTTGTTGGCCTGTTCAATAAAGCTTGGTTCCAGTTGAGCATCAGTCACTTCCTCCATCCGTTTCATTATCTCAGCTTTGGCCGGACACACAAACACAAAACAATGGCGACGCAAGAAGAATTTACGAAGGCAGGCGCGGGGTTCGTTATATTGCAGATTTCCACCTTTGACAAAATTTAAACCACGAGAAAACAATAAAATTTAATGTAAAGATTCTGTTTCCTAGTTAAAATGATGGGGATCTCAATTATATGCAAATCATTTTCAGTAATTCATGAAACCTGGTATCTCTTTGAGACCGTGTTCCAGGTACTGGTCTTCTGTACAAGGTTTCCCATCGATCTTCAGACAGAGACCAAAATCTCGCACAGCCCACACAAAGGAGGGAAGATAGCGTACCATCGTACGATCATCATCATTCTCCTTGGACTTAATTTTGATGTTCTTTGTCAGTTCTGTCACATAGCTGTAAGGGTGGTGTTAAGGATGATGAAATAACCTCATGCTACACTGTCAGAAATGATAAAGTGTCAACATCCATCCATCCATCCATCCATCTTCTTCCGCTTATCCGAGGTCGGGTCGCGGGGGCAACAGCTCCTCCAGGGAGCTCCAGACTTCCCTGTCCCGAGCAACATTGGTGACCTCCTCCTGGGGGATCCCGAGGCGATCAAAAGCCAGAGAGTCGATGTAATCCCTCCATCTGGTCCTTGGTCTGCCCCGGGGTCTTCGCCCAGTGGGACGTGCCCCGAGGACCTCCCTAGGGAGGCGCTCGAGTGGCATCCTAACCAGATGCCCGAACCACCTCAGCTGGCTCCTTTCCAGGCGAAGGAGCAGCGGCTCTACTCCGAGTCTCTCCCGGGTGACTGAACTTCTCACCCTATCTCTAAGGGAGATGCCAGCCACCCGCCGGAGAAAACTCATTTCGGCCGCTTGTATCCGCGACCTCGTTCTTTTCGGTCATGACCCACACTTCATGACCATAGGTGAGGGTAGGGATGAAGATAGCTCGGTAGACAGAGAGCTTTGCCTTCTGGCTCAGCTCTCTTTTCGTCACAACAGTGCGGTATAACGACTGTAATACCGCCCCTGCTGCTCCGACTCTCCGGCTGATCTCCTTCTCCATCCTCCCCTCACTCGTGAACAAGACCCCGAGATACTTAAACTCCTTCACCTGGGGTAATACCTCATTCCCTACCCGGACTGTACAATCCACCGGTTTCCGGCTGAGAACCATGGCCTCAGATTTGGAGACGCTGATCCTCATCCCAGCCGCCGTACACTCGGCATCGAACCGGTCCAGTGAGAGTTGTAGGTCTCCGACTGATGGAGTCAATAGGACCACATCATCCGCAAAAAGCAGCGATGCAACCCTAAGCTCCCCCAACCGAACACCTTCTCCACCACGACTTCGCCTCGAGATCCTGTCCATGAAAATCACAAACAGGATAGGAGACAATGCACAGCCCTGACGGAGACCAACCCCCACTGGAAACGAATCCGACTTGCTCCCGAGCACACGGACACAGCTCTCGCTTTGGGAGTACAGAGATTGGATGGCCCTCAACAGGGACCCCCTAACCCCATACTCCCTCAGCACCTCCCACAGGACCTCCCGGGGGACCCGGTCATATGCCTTCTCCAAATCCACAAAGCACATGTAGACTGGATAGGCATACTCCCAGGCCTTCTCCAGGATCCCTGCAAGAGTATAGATCTGGTCAGTTGTTCCACGGCCAGGACGAAAACCACATTGCTCCTCCTGAATCTGAGGTTCGACTATCGGCCGGACCCTCCTTTCCAGTACCTTGGAGTAGACTTTCCCAGGGAGGCTGAGTAGTGTGATGCCCCTGTAGTTGGCACACACCCTCTGGTCCCCCTTTTTAAACAGAGGGACCACCACCCCGGTCTGCCACTCCTTCGGCACTGTCCCAGACTTCCACGCGATGTTGAAGAGGCGTATCAGCCAAGACAGCCCTTCAACACCCAGAGCCTTCAGCATTTCTGGGCGGATCTCGTCAACCCCCGGAGCCTTGCCACTGTGGAGCTGCTTAACTACCTCAGTGACTTCCCTCCGGGAGATCGACGACACCCGCCCATCATCCTCCGGCTCTGCTCCTGTCAAGGAGGGTGGGTCTGATGTTACTGGGTTCAGGAGTTCCTCAAAGTGTTCCTTCCAACGCGCTACGACATCCTCATTTGAAGTCAGCAGGGTCCCATCCTTGCTGTACACAGCTTGGATGTTTCCCCGCTTTCCCCTCCTGAGGTGTCGTAGGTCTTCCAGAACAACTTTGGTGCCGCCCGAAAGTCCTTCTCCATGGATTCCCCGAACTCCTCCCACACCCGCTGCTTTGCCTCAGCTACAGCCGCAGCCGCTGACCTTCGGGCCTGTCGGTACCTTGCAACTGTGTCCAGAGACCGCCGGGATAACATATCCCGGTAGGCCTCCTTCTTCAGTCGGACGGCTTCCCTGACCTCCGCTGTCCACCAGGGAGTTCTAGGGTTGCCGCCCCTTGAGGCACCTAAGACCTTCTGGCCGCAGCTCACAGCTGCAGCTTCAGCAATGGAGGCTTTGAACATTTCCCATTCCTGTTCAATGTCCCCAACCTCCACAGGGATGCGAGAGAAGTCCAACCGGAGGCGTGAGTTGAAGTCCTTCCGGACAGGGGCCTCCTCCAGACGTTCCCAGTTCACCCGCACTACACGCTTGGGTTTGCCAGGTCTGTCCAGAGGTTTCCCCCGCCATCTAAACCAACTCACCACCAGGTGGTGATCGGTTGACAGTTCAGCCCCTCTCTTCACCCGAGTGTCCAAAACATACGGCCGCAGGTCAGCTGACACGATTACAAAATCGATCATTGACCTTTGGCCTAGGGTGCTCTGGTACCAAGTACACTTATGAGCATCCCTATGCTTGAACATGGTGTTTGTTATTGTCAGTCCATGACTAGCACAGAAGTCCAACAACAAACTACCACTCGGGTTCAGATCGGGGAGACCGTTCCTCCCAATCACGCCAGCCCAGGTATCTCTGTCGTTGCCCACGTGTGCGTTGAAGTCCCCCAGTAGGACTACGGAATCCCCCACAGGTGCCCCGTCCAGGACGCCCTGCAGGGTATCCAAGAAGGCCGGATACTCTGAACTCCTGTTCGGCGCGTACGCACAAACAACAGTCAGAGTATTCCCCCCTCCAACCCTAAGGCGGAGGGAAGCGACCCTCTTGTCCACTGGGGTAAACTCCAACGTACAGGCCCTCAGCCGGGGGCTTGTGAGTATCCCCACACCCGCCTGAGACCTCACACCCTGGGCAACTCCAGAAAAGAACAAGGTATACCCCTTGTCCAGGACTTTGGTTCCAGAACCCCTACTGTGTGTGGAGGTGAGCCCCACCAGGTCCAACCTGTAGCGCTCCATCTCCCACACCAGCTCAGGTTCCTTCCCACAGCGAGGTTACGTTCCACGTCCCCATGGTCAGCCTCTGCTGCCCAGGACCGGTCCGTCCAGAACCCCTAGTGTCACTGCCACCCATCTGGCAGCGCACCCTGGCCCACGGCTTCCTGGCGCGGGTGGTGGGCCCACGCGGCGGAGAGGATGGCGTGTCCACGTGGCTTCTTCGGGCTGTGCCCGGCCGGGCTCCGTGGCAAGCCCGGCCACCAGGCGCTCGCTGACGAGCCCTCCCTCCGGGCCTGGCTCCAGAGGGGGGCCCCGGGCTTCCTCCGGGCCGGGTCTCATCTCTCTCGTCTAGATTGTTCATGGGTGTTATTGGGCAAATAAACCTGGAGGCGCCCATCCCTCTCCAGGTTGGATGCAGTTTAACGTCATGCCCAGGACCCTGCTGCTGTTGACATAAAGTGTCAACAGCATGTACAAATATAGGAAAGTAGGCATCCTGGCAAATGAGTGATTGAATAATGTGAAGGATACTGAAGGTTCTCCATGGATTTATTATCAATGGTTCCCATGCTGTTGTAGACCAGGGTGCTGCTGAGGAGAACTGCCAGGGCAAAGATCCAGTTGTCATGTTGCGTATCTCCCTGAAACCAGAAGAATTTGTTTGGACATCATGTTTTATGTAGTATTAGAATAAGTGTGGTGAGGTGAATGTCCAATTCCACCTCCCAAGTACTGATGTAAATTGTTAAATGCAACGTGATTTGAACATGAAACTAGATGTGGTCTAACCTTCTCCACATCTCCCAGTCCCTCTGTGTCCAGCAGCACCAGAGTGTGGTCAGTCTTCCTGGGGTGAGGAACACACCACATCCAGATGCCCTTTGTCTGGGACTGGATGTCAGCTCCCAGAGGGAATCCTTGAGGATAACATTTGGGACAGTAATAAACTAAAATATAGCTGTAAGACAGGACCAGGAAAGCAGCTAAGGCAACAAGCAGTCAGAACAATATTCACAAATAAGCCATAGAAACATGAAGACTGCACTTGAGAAATGCATCATGTAATTGTGAGTAGCCAGACTTAAACCCCCAACCTTTTGTTCTTCGGTCTGGTAATCTACTGACTGAGCTATCCAGACAAAAGAATTTGCTTCACTGTTGTTAACAATGACACCACTCATAAGACGGCACCAAGCAGTAAGCAATATGAACAATATGCACAAATAAGCCATCTGAGGGTGGAACCTACTGGTCAAAGTGACACATACTGTTTCCCATGAGTCAAGGAGCATGTGGAAACAAATTCCATAACCCCTGGCCAAACAATGAGTTACGCCTGTTCAATTGCAGTAAGACTGGTTTTAGTGCTATGTGGCATCCCCTTCTAACAAACTGTAAAATCTCATAAGCGCTTACCTTTATTCACCCCAGCCAGTCTGTTCATCAGGTAGGACTTCCCGGTTCGGTACATTCCTACTACTGACACCACAACCACTTTCTGCTCAATCTGCTGTAGAATCTGCAGAGAACTGGGAACCACATGGAGATTCCCTTCACTGTCACTCTCTATCAGACATACTGGATCCTCCATGATGCAGGCTGGATCCTCTTTGATGGAGGCTGGCTGCTCCATGCTGCAGGCTGGCATGACGGTCACTACTAGTGGAGAAAGAACAACATAAAAACACAGAGTGACATACCGCTGGGTAAATAAATGTATTCATATGCTGGGTGTAATGCCCAAGTCGTATATTTTATGCAATACTGTCGAAAGAGAGGGACGAACGTTTAGACGTGTGCTCAAGAGCCGAAGTCCAAAACTTGTTAATAGTGTTCAACACAAAGGGTCCTATTTTGATCATCTTGACTCATAGTAGGTAGGAGGTAGAATTTAGGATGGGTGTGGCGTGGCAAATGACTATGTGCTATTATGATCTTCATATTATATATGATCATATATGATCTTCAGATTGACTTTGCGGATGCTGAAGTGAGGCTTGTGTTGGGCGATTCTATCTCTCCATATGCATAATGTAATAAACACTTTAAACTTGATGCTGCTGATCTTGTGGATCATATCTTTGCTTTGTCTCAATGCCTGGGGGAATATCTTTACTCTGGTGAGAACTTCTTCATTTTTTTTTCTTAAAAAAAAAAAAAAATCACCCAGTGCCAATTCCTAATGTGATCCTGGGCTCTACACATCCTCCACCAACCTGGGGAGGCAGCGGACTGGCCTCATGCTTCCTTCAATGCATGAGGAGTCCAAGCTGCCTTCTTTTCACCTGACAGGGGGGAGTTTCCCTGGTTGGACGTATAGCGCGTGGAAGGAACACGTTATTCCAACCAGTTCCAGTCCCCTCCATCAGGCGCCCCGGCTGGCCAGGGGGAGGTAGTTCAGTGCCCAGGATTACTGCATGTTTTTGTGAGGGTATCTACCCGGGGACACGGGGAGAACATGTGAGGGTATCTACCCTAGGGGACACAGGGAGAACATGTGAGGGTATCTACCCTAGGGGACACGGGGAGAACATGCAAACTCCACACAGAAAGGCCCTTTCGCCAACCCCGCCTCGGGTATGGGCACTGATGACACGGAGGAGCAGACACGCCGCCAGCACCCACAGCAGCGCCCCTAGCGGGAATCGAACCCAGCACCTTCTAGCTGTGAGGCAACAGCACTAACCACTGTGCCACCGTGCCCCTCAAGAGAACTTCTTCATTTAAGTTTTTGTTCTTTCATGGCTCTTCTCTTACTTTAGGTGAATTGCATTTGGATACTTCTAAACGCTTTAACTTGCTCTTAAAGGTAGTAAGCTACAGTATATTTTTGGTTGAGTACCTTTACTCTGATTACATTTTGTGACTTGTTTTAAGTATGTTGCAGTTTGACCTGTACCTTGGCTTGGTCCTTCCTTGTGATTCCTCCTTGAGTTATTGAATGTAAATACAGTCCATATTGAATTCATTCTAATTTTCCTCTTAAAGGTTAAATTAGATCCTCCAAAGATCCATTTTTCATCCAGCACCACTCATTTCACATTGGCTTATTGTAGACCTGTTCCCCGAGGGGCAACTTTTTTTTATTTTATTTTATTCTTTGTTTCATGCCAGTGTCAAGAGCTCTAGAGGACTTTAATTGCAGTAAAAAAGTGTAGAGTCATCTTACTAACCTGTCTGTTGATTTAATGATAATGCCGTCTTTAGTCTCTCCATTTCAACCTTTAGATCACAGATCTCCTGAGCTGCAATGATACATTTACAACAACAAATACATGTTTAGATGAACCAAGAATCACATCTACTGTATTATGTACTCATTTATCAGACAGAATTAAACAAACTCACTTGTCTGTTGGTTTGATGAAATTTGAAGTCTCTCAGATTCAGTCTTCAGATGTCTTATCTGCAGAGCTGCAATGACACATTTATACATTTTTGCTTAACCAGCAACAGAACAAACTACACGTTATATATTTAGGTTTTCAATTAGCAATTTCTCACCAAGAAGTGTGTTTTCGGTGATGTCACCACTTGTGCCTTTTCCTGTGAGAAAACACAGATAGAACATAATTATACGTTCAAGCGTTGTGAGCTTGTAGAACTGTTAGTGTGGTTGCCCCTCAGCAACCACACTATTGTTATTGTGATGCGTTTTCTCTGTAATCTTTTTCTCTGTAATGTTTTTTCACCTTGTGATGATAATATATAATCATTCGATTGGCTGACCAAGGAACATCGAAATGATTCGATTGGCTGACCAAGGAACATCGAAATGATTCGATTGGCTGACCAAGGAACATCGAAATGATTCGATTGGCTGACCAAGGAACATCGAAATGATTCGATTGGCTGAGCAAGGAACATTGAAATGATTCGATTGGCTGAGCAAGGAACATTGAAATGATTCGATTGGCTGAGCAAGGAAGGTGATGTATGATGATGTAAAACTTTCTTTTACTACATCAACATCATCGGGGCAACCACACTTTGAAATTGCAAAACTGCAAAATTCTAGTTATTATTCATGATTGTATGGGTACAATGTAGAATAGTAATATATTTAGTTGTGAGATCTTGTCCTATATTCTATTTGGCTCAATGTGTATAAAACAAAGGCATGCAGCACCCAGCCAAGAGCCAGCCACAACAGCCCCCCCAATCGGGCTCAGCCCTATTGGCGCGACTGGTTGTGCGTTGGACTGCCGAGTGAGAGTCGCGGGTTCGATCCCCGCTTGCGCGTAATACTACAATCTGGCATAGTCGGCAGGATTTGGAGTGCGGGTGTTATCCCCAATATACCCGTCTACATGAAGGGCATTGTGTACGGCGGTCCGCGGTGTGAAGTGTGAAGCATGAGGACGCGCTCCAAAAGATCAAGGGGGTGAATGTAGCAGTTGAGCCAGCCACAACAGCCCCGCCAATCGGGTTCAACCCTACTGGCGCGACTGGTTGTGCGTTGGACTGGCGAGTGAGAGTCCCGGGTTCGATCCCCGCTTCCGCGTAATACTACACATGCACACAACGAAATGTATAACAGACCTGATGCATCATTAACCTAGAAACATTACATATCTCTTATTTTACCTGTTGGTGTGTCTCCAAATCTCTTTGCTAGATCACTCCGGATCACCTTCTTCAGGACGGCCCTCATGATCTGAGTTTCTGTACCAGGATATGCCTGTGTGATCAGGTCGACAACGTGCGTTCTCTCAGCATGCTCCAGAGCGTTCCGTTTCAGCGGCTCCACACCGTCAACATTGTGAGGCTTGGTCAGATACCACTTGAACCGATTGAACTCATCATCATTCAGCTCCTGCAGAGCGGCCAGGATGCGTTCATGTATAGCCAAGGTGGATTCCTACAAACACATGATGTCAACATGTCAAAAAATAGCCAACCTATAAGCAATGTGGCATAAATGTCCTGAGCTTGTAGTTAGGCTTTTATTGGTATATTTGCCATGGCTGTAATTAATGAATATTAGTAATAAAATGTGTATGCAATAAAATGAATGTGTCTCACATCATGCAACAGCTGTCTGAATTTCTATATATGTGAATTAATCTGAACACAATTTATGAGATGACAGTACTTCATCAGAGTCCTTGGTGTGGTTGTTATGTCATGTGTTTATGAGGTGACATTAGTGTGGCTGTTATAGGGGTGACAGTACTTCATTAGTGTGGTTGTTATGAGGTGACAGTACTTCATTAGTGTGGTTGTTATGAGGTGACAGTACTTCATTAGTGTGGTTGTTATGAGGTGACAGTACTTCATTAGTGTGGTTGTTATGAGGTGACATTAGTGTGGTTGTTATGAGGTGACAGTACTTCATTAGTGTGGTTGTTATGAGGTGACAGTATTTCATTAGTGTGGTTGTTATGAGGTGACAGTACTTAATTAGTGTGGTTGTTATGTCATGTGTTTATGAGGTGACATTAGTGTGGTTGTTATGCCATGTGTTTATGAGGTGACAGTACTTCATTAGTGTGGTTGTTATGTCATGTTTATGAGGTGACATTAGTGTGGTTGTTATGTCATGTTTATGAGGTGACATTAGTGTGGTTGTTATGTCATGTGTTTATGAGGTGACATTAGTGTGGTTGTTATGTCATGTGTTTATGAGGTGACAGTACCTTGGTATATGCAATGATGTCCTCATTTGCATTTAGGGTTTCCTCCTGGAGTGCACCTTGACGTTCAGATGGGCTAATGAAAACAATAACATGAAGGGCTTTACAGACAGGAGTCTGAAACACACGCATTATCACAGTGATTCCACTGTACCACTCAGTGCTGACAGACCAGAATCATTATGGTGGTGATTCCACCGTGCTCAGTGCTGACAGACCAGAATCATTATGGTGGTGATTCCACCGTGCTCAGTGCTGACAGACCAGAATCATTATGGTGGTGATTCCACCGTGCTCAGTGCTGACAGACCAGAATCATTATGGTGGTGATTCCACCGTGCTCAGTGCTGACAGACCAGAATCATTATGGTGGTGATTCTACCGTTCCACTCAGTGACAGACCAGAATCATTATGGTGGTGATTCCACCGTTCCACTCAGTGACAGACCAGAATCATTATGGTGGTGATTCCACCGTTCTACTCAGTGACAGACCAGAATCATTATGGTGGTGATTCCACCGTTCCACTAAGTGACAGAGCAGAATCATTATGGTGGTGATTCCACTGTACCACTCAGTGCTGACAGACCAGAATCATTATGGTGGTGATTCTACCGTTCCACTCAGTGACAGACCAGAATCATTATGGTGGTGATTCCACCGTTCCACTCAGTGACAGACCAGAATCATTATGGTGGTGATTCCACCACTCAGTGACAGACCAGAATCATTATGGTGGTGATTCCACCCTGTGTTCCACTCAGTGACAGACCAGAATCATTATGGTGGTGATTCCACCGTTCCACTCAGTGACAGACCAGAATCATTATGGTGGTGATTCCACCGTTCCACTCAGTGACAGACCAGAATCATTATGGTGGTGATTCTACCGTTCCACTCAGTGACAGACCAGAATCATTATGGTGGTGATTCCACCATGCCACTCAGTGACAGACCAGAATCATTATCACGGTGATTCCACCGTTCCACTCAGTGACAGAGCAGAATCATTATGGTGGTGATTCTACCGTTCCACTCAGTGACAGACCAGAATCATTATGGTGGTGATTCTACCGTTCCACTCAGTGACAGACCAGAATCATTATGGTGGTGATTCCACCGTTCCACTCAGTGACAGACCAGAATCATTATGGTGGTGATTCCACCGTTCCACTCAGTGACAGACCAGAATCATTATGGTGGTGATTCCACCGTTCCACTCAGTGACAGACCAGAATCATTATGGTGGTGATTCCACCGTTCCACTCAGTGACAGACCAGAATCATTATGGTGGTGATTCCACCGTTCCACTTAGTGACAGACCAGAATCATTATGGTGGTGATTACACCAGTGTCAGTACTTCATTGGTGTGGTTGTAAGCGGGTCCATTTGGTTTCATTTTTACACTCTCAAGAGTTAAATTATTCATCATCTTAACACAACTAGAAGATTAATGGTTATTTTGGTCTGTATGTTTCCCTGTTTTGTTTCCCAAATCCAGCCAAAAGCAAAATAAATCTTTAGTTTTGGGGTCCGTGGGCCCCAAAAAAATGTCCACAAATGGTCCGTGGCTCAAATGCTGAATAAATGGTGGGCCCTGGGATCAAAAAGTTTGAAAACCCCTGGTCTACAGCCTATAGCAATAGCATGCTCACACACACACACACACACACACACACACACACACACACACACACACACACACACACACACACACACACACACACACACGCATACAAAATAGCTATTTGTTTGACGAAATTGTCATTATATCTAATCATTTTAGTTTTAGTCATGAGTTTTTATCGAGTTTTTATTTGTTGACGAAATAGCCTATTGGCTCCCTTGGTTTTGTAATAGGCCTAGTTTTGTTATAATACTTTATTATAGTTATCCCAGCCAATTTTACTTTAGTTTTCACTAAAGTGGATTCAACAATGGAGTAAACAAGTTAAATCTTATCGTCTGTGTCAAGGCTAAACAACCTTGTCTACCTTGTTTACAGCTTGAGTTTACGTTTATGGCCCTTATCGTGTTAATAATCAATAGAGAGTCAGAAGAGGCAGAATTGTTGGCTATTTGAACACAAGTGACAAACAGGTCATATAATGCACATTATTAGAGCCAGCAGCAGTTTGTCACATAGTCAGAATACAATCTGTTACTGTTACCTTCCACTTTCAGAACGAGAACTCCAACCCGTCTCCCCTCTCTGGCAGCAGCTCCAACAACAACTCCACAATCTTTGAGCCATGGAAACAACCTGCTGAGGGAATTCACTGTTCTACCATTGTGCACCAACTTCAAAGTATCGACGACAGCCCACATGAACGTTCCGGTATGACCAATTTTGTCAGTTGTACTGTAAGAAGATCAAAATCAACCCATGAGTTCTCCTAGTTTTAAGGACTATTCGGAGATTGATCTTCGGTGGACCCGTTCGCCACTGAAACCTACACTATATGACATCATATCACCACAGCCACCGCTCTTTCCTGCCCTCATTTTTTTCCCCCCATAAAACAATAAACACTGGCCTCATGGCCATTGTAGCTTACTAGTATACATGCACGTAAGCGCGCGCACACACACACACACACACACACACACACACACACACACACACACACACACACACACACACACACACACACACACACACACACACGTCATAGTGAAAGTGCTTTAGAAATAAAATGGACTTGGGGGGGATTACCATTTTCGGTTACAGGACTTTCGGTTACAGGACTTTTATTAGTCAAGTAAAGCATCAATAATAACATCAGTTGTTGTTGAAGTTGCAACAGACACGCAGCATGCATAAAGCTAAAGGTCTGACTCAGAGAGTTTTCTGTTTTCAATGATGAAATGCTGTTGGTTTAGTGGTGACACAGCTGTAGTTAGTTAGTAGCAGTAGTAGTGGTTCAAATCATTAATCTTCCTGTCACAAACACTAAGCCAATGAGCCACATATTGTGAACTATATGAAGTTGTACTAAAAAGTTTAAAAAGTAACGCACATCCCTAACTGGTGCTGAGCCCAAAAAACTGCAAAAACACAGTAAACGTGGACAGAAAAAGGAGAAGGGGCTCGCAACTCACTTTAAAGTGCTCCAGGTTTTATTTAGCGACAAGGGTTACAGGCAGCGACGTTTCGACCTGTTCAGGTCTTCATCAGGCATGAGAGATAACAGGATATGACGCAATATATACACCATACAAATCATTAGTCCCATCTGGTGACCGAAGGGTGGTACCAATGAATGAAAAACATGATTGGCCATTTGGCATCTTCAACAAGATTCATTCTATTAAGGGAAATATTTACAACATGATTAAATGTACGACTCAACATAATTCTATTAAGAAATATAGCTCAACATGATTCTATTAAATTTACAGCATGATTAGATATACAACACATTTAATTTCGCGACATGATTCTCTGTACAACATGATTACAAAACAAATAAAAAGTTTAAAAACATTAGTCAAAAGCTGGGTAATAGTCAGTCTGGTCGTCAGTGCACTGAGTCCCACTCTTGAAAAACAACAGTCAGCATAAACATCAACTTTAGGTCCCATTATATAGAACACATTATGGAGGCTTTTTTAAAGAAGCTCACCACAATGTCTCTTCACTTAGGTATCTAGGTATAGAAAAAGTAGACCACCCCAGACGAGGAAGTGATATAGAGAAAATATTACTACAAAGGGAACTATGGTGGATCCACTACCTAAAAACCATGTCACCTGTAGGACTCAATGAGGAATTTGATATCCGTCCTTTTCTGTAAAAAAGCCTCCCATAATGTGTTCTATATAATGGGACCTAAAGTTGATGTTTATGCTGACTGTTGTTTTTCAAGAGTGGGACTCAGTGCACTGACGACCAGACTGACTATTACCCAGCTTTTGACTAATGTTTTTAAACTTTTTATTTGTTTTGTAATCATGTTGTATAGAGAATCATGTTGCGAAATTAAATGTGTTGTATATCTAATCATGCTGTAAATTTAATAGAATCATGTTGAGCTATATTCTCTTAATAGTAATGTCATGTTGAGTCGTACATTGTACATCATATTGTGTGTAAATATTTCCCTTAATAGAATGAACATCTTGTAAATGAAAGATGCCTAATGACCAATCATGTTGTTCATTCATTGGTACCACCCTTTGGTCACCAGATGGGACTAATGATTTGTATGGTGTATATATTGCGTCATATCCTGTTATCTCTCATGCCTGATGAAGACCTGAACAGGTCGAAACGTCGCTGCCTGTAACCCTTGTCGCTAAATAAAGCCTGGAGCACTTTAAAGTGAGTTGCGAGCCCCTTCTCCTTTTTCTAACTATATGAAGTTGAGCATTTTATATTGGTATGAATGATAATGTACTTTCAAGGACTGGTTCAAAGTTTAGCTTTATTCAGTGTACCAAAGGGCAAATTCGGTTGCAGCTGCATAACCAACAATACAATAAAAGCATAAAACAGTCCACACAGCAGATACCAAGGAAGTACAATAAAGTCCACGTTGACCTTAAAGTCTAAAGTGTTAAAGTGTTATGAAGTAAAGTGTTGGCCATAGACACTAGCTAACTCTAGGGGAGCACGGGTTCAAACTGGCAACCTGCTGGTGACCATAGCCACTCTACCGCTGATCCACTGCTGCCGGTATGGGTGGCAGTGGCTCAGGGGCAGGGGTATATTATATCAGGGGCATATCTGTCCCTTTTGTACCCATATGCATAGTCCCATACTTTATATGGAGATGTCTGTCTGTCTGTAATCATTTGGCAGGTGTGGGGTTGCCACCATGGCAATCAATTGTCTGAGGCAGAGGCTTGGAATTGCTCAGGTGAGAAGACTAAGACTAAGACAGACTATAGACCATGTTGCCTGTGGAATTTGAATACAGTTCTTGAGTTACATGTATTACAAGTATGCAGACAGAGATGTGGCAAATTCATAGTTCAACAAGCCCTGTTCGGGGGCACAGGTCTCCACCGTCCGGTCTCAGGCCTGAACTGTGCATTCTTTCTCAAGGATCTATCATACATTATATAGTTTTACATATAAGGAGACATTTATTGCAGAATGTTATGTGTTAATGACCTAGAAGAGTTAGAACACTTTCCTGGCAGCCTTTATGTGTGTAATATGTGTTTACACATATTTACACATTAGTTTTACAAACTATTAGTGTATTAGTTTTACAAATACACTTCACTGTTCTGTGGTGATAGAGGACGTACCGGTAATAATCGGTATTAATCGGTATTAATCATTATGAATTGCCTTTGCATATGATTTTACTTTGCTCATTTGGGATTGTAGTGTTGATGACATCATAGACAGACACTGGTAAAATCTAAAATATCTATAAAACCACATATTAAACACATACAGATCACCAGGACAGTGTTCTAAATATTGTAAACATCATTATGAATGCACTTCATATTTATGACTCTATCCAGTGCCTCAGTGAGGTTAATAAAGTTCTTGCTAATGTAACGCCCGGGATTCGAACCTGGGTCTCCCGTGTGAAAGTCCAACATCTTAACCACTAGACCAAAGAGATGTCCCTCTGGTCCGCATGCAGATACTAGACTTTGGAGGCCATCATGACAGAGGCTGTAGCCACCTGCTACACTCACCTCCCTTTTGACCTCCTTCCACGGGGAAACCCGATCCGGGTCACGGCACCAATGTAACGCCCGTGATTCGAACCCGGGTCTCCCGCATGAAAGTCCAACATCTTAACCACTAGACCAAGAGGACATCCCCTTGGTCCGGGGGCAGATACTAGACTTCGAGGCCATCAGGACAGAGACTGTAGACACCTACACTAACATCTAAGGCCAAAACAAACTGTTTTATGGAAATATTTTTGACTGTTTTACGTCACTAAGTATATCAACCATATTGCAGATGGTTAAAGTACTGTGTCCTTTTATTAATTATCTTTTTATCTTGTTTAGGCAGTATATATTAAAGGGGAATTCCACCCATTTTCATTTTTTTTCTGAGAGCGTACAAGTGCAACCAAATGAACCGTAACAGGTTCATTTGGTTCCATTTGTACGCTCTCAGAAAAAAGAAGCATCTAAAGAAATCCATTAACAAAAAAACAGAAAATACATCTTCATGATGTCATCAAGATATTTCACCATGTTAGTGGCTTTCTTCAGACCTCCATTTCTTGGGAACACAGAATGAGGGAACTTTTGTATTATGTCCACCCAACACCTATAGGGTATACTAATGACATATTAGAATGTTGAAAATGGGTGGAGTTCCCCTTTAATCTATCTGGCAGCAACACAGTTCTCTAATATTATGGTCTGTTCCAGCAGATCCTTCCTTCAACTGACTGTAATAAACTTTAGTCCTTTGACCTCTGATATGATCTGATGTTAATCTAAGACAGGTCATAAAATGAATTATTGTTTTATTACTGCAGAGCTTCTCAAAGCTATTGGCTGGGTCTGTGGACCCCTGCCCCACCCCCTCCCACAGAAAATACAAACTGACCTACAATAACCTGAAATAATGGAGAAAATATAAACTAAACATCATTAAGGAAGTACATGCATGCAATATGTGTGATATGTGAACTCTCATTTTCTATGTTACAGTCAGTGAAGAAAAAAAACTCAGGACCTCTTAAAAACATTATTATAATAAGAAGAAGAATACTTAATACTTAACTGTAATATTATTACTTTTGCTCCAAGAAGTAAAGTAACATTGCATTACTTTGCAAGTAACGCCAAGTTACTTGTTTAAAATGAGCTTGTTGTTGCATGCAGAAATAGAACAGATTTACAAGCTATCGACAGGTACTGTAACAACAGAGATGTGCAGTAGATTGTAGATCCAGTCCACACGCTGCATCCTGCGCACAGTTATGTACACTACAAATCGCTTGCTGCTTTATTTTGTATTTTATTTTTAAATACAAGACCTCAACTGTCTTTGAAAACAATTGTGAAAAAGTTTAAAAAGTCAAAGAGACAGATTTTGTTAGCTTTGTTTTCAGGTGCAGTTTGTGGGATTGGAGACTATTATTAATCCAATAAATTGGATTCAGTTCTAAAAAATAGCTCACTAAACAGATTATGTTGTTAATCTCTATTTTTTCAAAGGTGGGAGTTGAGAACTTGGGAAAGTAATAACGTAATATGTAATATATTACTATTCGATTCCAGTAATAAGTAAAGTAATGATATTACTTTGTCTAAGGGGTAACGAGTAAAGTAAAGAAGTTACTTTCCTAAGTAATATTGACCAACACTGTTTGCCAATACAATATGACCCGATAATGACAAATCATTGATACCGATACTTTTCTGATACCTGTGGTATTTGCAGATACTGATATGACCAAAAAAAGGCTGATGCCATAACTTTTTCCTGATACCGACAAAGTATCAGGACATCCCTAATAATAATAATAATTTCAGGAACCCCCAAGGGCTGATGACACAGATAATTACTGGATTCACTAATCAGTTTGTTTTGTCCCATTTAATGCCTAGGATTCGATTCAGGTAGACTCTATTACACACACACACACACGCACGCACGCACGCACGCACACACACACACACACACACACACACACACACACACACACACACACACACACACACACACACACACACACACACACAGGTACACACAGGCACACACACACACACACAGGTATTATAATTAGTAGAGCTGTTTTATAAGTTATAATCATTGTGCTAAAAGTCTTTAATATGATACTAATATGATTTAATACGATACTGATACGATACTAATATGATACTGATATGATACTAATATGATTTAATGTACTGATATGATACTAATATGATACTGATACGATACTAATATGATACTGATATGATACTAATATGATTTAATGTACTGATATGATACTAATATGATTTAATATGATACTGATATGATACTAATATGATTTAATAAGATACTAATATGATAATAATATGATTTAATGATACTGATATGATACTAATATGATTGAATATGATGCTAATATGATAATAATATGATACTGATATGATACTGATATGATTCTGATATGATACTAATATGATTTAATATGATACTAATATGATTGAATATGATACTAATATGATTGAATATGATACTAATATGATTGAATATGATACTAATATGATTGAATATGATACTAATATGATTTAATATGATTGAATATGATACTAATATGATTGAATATGATACTAATATGATTGAATATGATACTAATATGATTTAATGTGATTCTGCATCTGATATGTTTTCTCACCTCACAGTTGATCACCAGTGACTGCAGGAGTTCGTCAACATTAATTATTAACAGAATCACACGATTATATTACAAGGAGACATTAATTATCCACCAGAAAGCCTTTTGCCCGGAATAAAGAAATTCATTAATTAATGAAAGTAATTTAATTCAATTTAATTAAATTAGCCTTTATTGTCTCTGTAGAGAAGTTCGTCTTGGGTGTCAAGAGAGACAGTTTTATACAAAAAAAGACACACTATACAAAATGTGTTCAATACATACACAGTATAAACACTAAACAACACATATACAATGCAAAAAAAAACTTGTCCAGTGCAAAACTCTACTCTGCTCTAATTAGCTAGTCCACAGCAGGAGAATTCCACACCAAAACACACTGGCCATCAATCTACCTTGATTCCTGTGACATGATACATAATGTCATCGATTCTGTCACAGATTCCTCCTTTTCTACATTTCACCATGAGGTCCAATGCAGTTTGCATTGCTGCAGGTTGGCTTTATTCTAATGCAGGTATTTTAGTAGCTTTTTCCCCCACACTTTCACACATTTTAATAGTATACTGATGCTCACACTTGAATGTTACGTCACTCTGGGGCAGCCTTTACATGTAATCTATTCCTCCTCCTCTCCTCCCCTCCCTTCTGCCACTCACCTCTCCAATCTCTCCGGTTGAAACTCCTGTCACACGGGTGCCAAGTGAGTTTTTAAAACTCATTTAACATACTGTAATACTACAGCACAATGCAGGTTGAAACAAAGTACAAAAACATGGAAACTGACCAACACAAAAACATTTAAACCCTTTAGCTTGAATAATTATTTATAAAAATCAACTTTAAATTCGGATGGCATTCCGATGACAGCACCACATTGTATGTAATGTTATGGTAATGTGTATGTAAATTATGATAATATGTATGTAATGTTATGATAATGTGTATGTAAATTGTGATAATGTGTATGTAAATTATGATAATGTGTGTCATGTTATGATAATGTGCGTAATGTTATGATAATGTGTATGTAATGTTATGATAATGTGTATGTAATGTTATGATAATGTGTATGTAATGTTATAATATCTATGTAATGTTATGATAATGTGTATGTAATGTTATGATAATGTGTATGTAATGTTATGATAATGTGTATGTAATGTTATGATAATGTGTATGTAATGTTATGATAATGTGTATGTAATGTTATGATAATGTGTATGTAATGTTATGATAATATCTATGTAATGTTATGATAATGTGTATGTAATGTTATGATAATATCTATGTAATGTTATGATAATATCTATGTAATGTTATGATAATGTGTATGTAATGTTATGATAATATCTATGTAATCTTATGATAATATCTATGTAATGTTATGATAATGTGTATGTAATGTTATGATAATATCTATGTAATGTTATGGTAATGTGTGTGTAATGTTTCATCACGGCATGGTGCACCTGTTTTTCAGCAGGATTTACAGCATGGCGTTGCTTGAAAATAATAAACACCCAAAACAAACAATAAATAAATAAATAAAAGACAAATAAATGCTAAATGTTTACACACCTACTGTATCATGATGGTTTAGGACTTTGGGCGGAATGGTAGTCTCGCAATGATGACACTCACTGCAAATAATCTGAATCCAGAGAAAGTGCTTAGCAAGAAGACAGCCTTTACGATTCCCGTTGTGGAGTCAAACTCGTCGATGAGGAACCAGGTGTTACACAATAACAACTGTAATGGGAAGAGAATGAATGTTAACGTGAGTTTGCGGGATCTCTGTCTCAAGCTCCTGTAAACTTTAAGACAGGGTTTTCAACAGGTGGTCCGGGGACCTCCAGTGGTCCCTGAGAGGATTCCAGACAGGTGGTCCACAGGCTAAATGATGGAAAGTTGGTTAACCAGATGTAACTCTTTGAGTGCGTAAAAATGAATCCAAATGGATCCTTGCGGGTCCATTTGGTTTCATGTTTACGCTCTCTCTCTCACAACCACTGGTGGTCCCCAGACCACTGATGAAAACCACTGATATTACCTTTCATTGGGTGGGCAGGATGCACATTTGGTTGGGCTCTGCCCACCCCTGCCCCCCTCTAGATCCGGCCCTGAAAAAAGTAATTAATTGCATCTGTTAATGAGTAATAAATGTTTTATAAATACTGCTTCCTCCTCATTTATAAATGCTTTATAAAGCATAGATAGTCTTCACTTTAGCTGTGTTACCAAAATATGTTTAACTAATGAGTAATAACCATCTTAACAAACCATTCATTGAATATTTATGAAACATTTATTACTCATTAACACTTATTTATGAAAGGCTGAGACTATCATTTACAAAAACTTGAGAATTGGATGATTAAAAACATTTGTGATTAGATTATCTGTGTGCAATACAATTCTCAGTCATGCATGGATAATGCTTTACTAATGAGTAATCCATGATTAATTTAAAGAGATACTTCAGATTTTTTGAAGTTAAGTTGTATGAAATACTGCCCATTAATATAGTGGTGTCAACTGTATTAACCCTTTGTGTCCTGAGCGCGTTTTGGTGTTTTATCTGTTGAAAAATGGCAGATCAACAAGCTCATGTCGCGCCATCGAGTGGCGCGACATGAGCTTGATTCTACAGTAGTCTATATCTGACAAAAGTGAAATCACTTCCCCTACCTTTAAGGTCCAGGGACCTTGTATATACAACGTTATATAAATTATATATTTCACCACTTTTACTGTTAGGGTTTACTGTTAAATCTACAAGCTCACGCAAAAATGTATTTTAGATGGTTGTCTAGTCAAATATATATTCATTTAGGGGTCCATGAAATAGGCTAGTAGAGCCATTGCAACAGACAATAGCAATAGCTTTTCACAATTAAGACCAACTCACACAAACTGCGATTGAGATACATGTAAAATGACTGATTTCTCTCCATAGCCTACAAGCATTCAAACACAAGCAGACTATGCACTGGACAAAATGTGCATGGCATCACTTTTAGACCTAGAAATACGAGAATAAAGTAGAAACAACTTCATAACAACTGTCCGTCGACTGAACTTTTTGATACTTTCTAAGAATACACTGATTAGTATTACCATCAGCTGGGTGAGTCTTGTAACCTTCCGACAGTAATATAAGTGGTGTATGGATGTGTTGTACAGTACAGCAGCCACGCAAAACAACAGCTAACCGAGTCAACGAGCAGCAGCACCACACACACACACACACACACACACACACACACACACACACACACACACACACACACACACACACACACACACACATACACACACACACACGCACACGCACGCACGCATACGCACGCACACGCACGCACACAGGGGCTGATTGGCCATCTGGAGTACAGGGAGTTTTCCCGGTGGCCTGCGCCACCTAGTGGCCTGGACAAGATCCAAAATGCACTAGTGGCACTTCCAAAATGCACTAGAATGTGCTAGATGCTCGCCTGGAACATACAGATCAAAATGACTATTAATCTTCTACATTCTCTAGTTGTGTAGACTAAGTTGGGCTAATTCACATGATGAATATTTTAACTCTTGACACACATACCACAGTGTTTTTTTCTTGAGAGAGAGAGAGAGAGAGAGGGGAGAGAGAGAGAGAGAGAGGGAGAGAGAGAGAGAGAGAGAGAGAGAGAGAGAGAGGGGAGAGAGAGAGAGAGAGAGAGGAGAGAGAGAGAGGGAGAGAGAGAGGGAGAGAGAGAGAGAGAGAGAGAGAGAGAGAGAAGAGAGAGAGAGAGAGAGGGAGAGGGAGAGAGGGAGAGACGGGGAGAGAGAGAGGGAGAGAGAGAGAGGAGAGAGAGAGAGAGAGAGAGAGAAGAGGAGAGAGAGAGAGAGAGAGAGAGAGAGAGAGGGAGAGAGAGAGAGAGAGAGAGGAGAGAGAGGAGAGGGAGAGAGAGAGAGAGAGAGAGAGAGAGAGGAGAGAGAGAGAGAGAGAGAGAGAGGGGGAGAGACGGGAGAGACGGGGCGCTCTTACCACCACTGCGATTCTATGTGAATGTGACCAAATGAGCTTTACGGTATGCGAAAATATGTGGGGATTGTGAAATCAAGCGATGCCTGCATAATTTGCATATTCATGCAATTATTGCGGGAACTACGCGCCTTTCTAGAAATAAATTGATAATGTGCGCCTTTTTCTTGATTATGCAATGAATTCTGCGATCGCATAATCAGGTTTTTGGAGGTCCTACATATAGCTATTTACAGGGATCTTGCCTCAGCAAAGAATGTGTTAATATTCACCAAAACCTGAGCAGAACTTCCACCATGGGACTCTGGACATCAACTAATACAGTTGACACCACTATATAAATATTTAATACAACTTAACTTCCCTTTAAGTATTAACCAGTGCTTAACTAATGGATAAAGTGTATTTATAAGTGTGTTTACTAATGCTTAGTAATGCATTAATCATGCTTTACTATACTGATGAATCCGTGAAGTATGAGCTTAGCTAATACTTAATAGTGTATAGTTATTATAAAGTGCTGTGACAGAGGCTGTAGTCACTGTGTGGAAGTGTGAACTGACTCACCGGGATGTAATGCATCTCTATAAAGGAAGCCAAGAGCATCTCTCCCCAGTGGGCCTGTGGAGAGACAGATGATTAAAGGCTCATTCAGAGATTAGTATTTTGGTGATCACCGCTCTGAGCACCGTTATTCATAGAATACCAGCACCCCTCCCCTCCTCCTCCTCCTCCTCCTCCTCCTCCTCCTCCTCTCCTCCTCCTCCCTCCTCCTCCCCTCCTCCTCTCCTCCTCTCCTCCTCCTCCTCCTCCTCCTCCTCCTCTGCTCCTCCTCCTCCTCCTCCTCCTCCTCTTGCTCCTCCTCCTCCTCCTCCTCCCCTCCTCCTCCTCCTCCCCCTACTCCTCCTCCTCCTCCTCCCGTTCTTCTCCATCCATTGTTGTTTATTTTCCCCCTCTGTTCTCTCTCTCTACTTCCTACCTGCCTCAATTAGCTCTTCGCGAAAACCCACCCCAGCCCCTTCTTGGCCAATTCCACGTTAGCAACGGTTGCTAAGCAAGGAGAATCATCAAACTTTTCCACAACTGCCATTCACCTATTCCAACTTCTGGAGTAGCCTAGTAGCAGTTCACCAATCTCAGAAAGAAACACGACAAAATGGTTTACAATAAGGATTTGAAAAATATATCCACCAGATCGCATGTCGCCACAGCAAAGACAATGAAATCCAAATAGAAGCGAAATGCTAACGCTCAAAACACAGCCTCCTCACGTCTTGTCCATCCATTAATGTGAATAAAGACAACCATATAACAGAACGACAATGTTCTTGCATTACAGGGTAAGTCAATATACTGCCCTTGTCCTATTCTAGGGTATGGTTCATTCATGACATCCTCTATTTATCGCTATATAATGTGTTTTGCCCAGTACCTAATTTGTAACTTGGGAGGTGCCGGAGCGCATCTCACGCACATGCACATGCACGCGCAGCGCGCGTGCATGTGCGCACGCTCGCCAAAAAGTCGTTTTTTGGGCAGAATATTGTGTGGCGTGTCGCGCGCGCGCGCGCGCGTGCGTGCGTGTGTGTGTGTGTTGCACTACTATGCCACACACAGCCGATGCACAAGCTCAATCCGTAGCGAAATGTGCTTGTGTTTTCAGAGAATCGGGACCACAAAATGTAAGGACCCATAAGGGGTCCGTCCGCTTCCTAGGTACCTTTATAGCGATCATAATCCGTAGCGAGGGGGAGACTAGCCAGCAGCAGCCCAGCTAACAACGTGGGAGAACTGTGAAGTGTGAACTGTGTGAGCCGTAGCAAATCCCCCCCGACTCTCGATATAAATCTCATAGCTGGGAATAAGCCCCATAGCTGGGAAGGACGACTAGTACCAGATCTATGCCTAGTACTGTGTCTGTACGGGTATCCTAGCAACGACAGTAATGAACGAGGCTGGATCGGTCTCTGCAGGTGGGGGAGCGCAGTGACAGCTCACGGACGCAGCCGGAACGCACGTGGACCATGGGGGAACGCATTTGGCCCAAGCCGGAACGCATTTGGCCCAAGCCGGAATGGCGTTCCGCCTTGTTCCGGCATAAATTAAGCCCTGGTTTTGCCCCTTGATGAATCATCAGGGATCATCATCCCACCCGGTGCGCCGGTGGGAAATTGTTCCCACGTTGTGGTGTTAATAAACACCCTGGATGTTAATGATCGTTCAAGTGGAAAGCTCAATAACATCATCATGTACAAGTTTACCACAACAATGGCATAAGCCAAGGGGGGCGAAAATAAATGGGGTTCCTGTTCCCTCTGTGGTGGTGGCCAAAGCAAAAAAGAGCAGAAATACAAAACTGTTGATTGTCAGTACAGTCGAGAAGGTAAATGGAACAAGGGTTTAATATCGCCATCTACATACGTGTACCAGCCTTACCGGGGTATATTAACAGTGTCGCCGTTTGCAAAGTCAGATAAACGGTTTAGTTCATGTCCATGTCCACTCCATAGAGACACACAGGGACGACAAACTTCACGCCCCCAAATGAAACACAAAGGGTTCGTTAGAACACATATGGCGCGATTTTCGTTCCACCCGTTGTCCCTAACATTACCCGATACTCGCAGCGAATTCCCTTATTGCTATTCTTTATGCCGACACCGTTATTTGTGACTGGAGGTGTGGTCATGGGCGTGTTTGTTGCGCAGTCCCTTAAGTTGCTAATTTCATCAAATAGATTTGGGAACTAGATAACGCCATCTCAGAGCACCCGTTAACCGATACGAGAAGGCAGAGCCACGTGCGCATGGTGCGGGCGTCTGTGCGCCTTTGGAGATGTCCACGACTCCACGTGGAAAGGCGCCAGTTCAATTCATCTCCTTATTTATGGATTGTCCTATAAACAGCTGTAGATTGCCTGCTGTCGGTCACTTCCTTGTGTTTAGGTATAATGTACAGTATATAATATAATTAAATACATTAATTAACTCGTGACGCAATGCTGTAAATTGCAAAAAAGTCGGGAATTCAAATGTAAGTGTCGGGATTTCGGTGGAAACGGTCCACCGAAATCCCGACACTTACATTTTGCTAGATCCCGCATCGTAGAGAAGACCTACCCACATATTCTATACAGCATCTGAGAGAGAAGCTTTTTCCCGTCACGCTGCATTTTGAAATGTAAAAAATGGTCCGGAATTGACCGAGAAATGAATGATCAAAAAAACGTCTTTTTTGCCGCGAATTCCCGACTTTTTTTGCAATTTACTTTATAACATTTCGCAGACTTGGGATAAATGCACGCCACATACAGCAAAAAAACAAAAAAAACATGGAACATGTTTTTTCAACATAACATGTTGAATGGTAAGAAATGATTGAGAATTGACCAAGCTATAATTGTTTGAAAATCAGAGCTATAATCTTTGAGAATAGGCTACTCATGCATGCATCTGTCCTAAGCCCTACTTAGGAGGGTCAGGCTTAGCAGTAGGGATAAGGGAAATAGATAAGGGATGAATTAAAGGGAATGGCAAGACCGTACACGGATTGGATGAAAGCTAAAAACGCCCAAACCACACCTATGCATAATTTAACGGGTATAGGAGGTGTTTAAGGGAGATAGGATGGTAACGAAATTATCAACTTTATTGTGTGAACGCCTCTTACCATTAGTCCAGGCAAATTGCGTTTCAAGTGGAATAAATTGTAACATGGGATTTTTCTTCACAGATCATTTCTTTGAGGTCTCCAGAACAACATATTAAAAGTCCCGAAAAATCCCAGTTGCGCAAATATGTTTAATTTCATAAAGTAATAGAATACATAGGTTCCAATGGAGTGATAGCCCCGCCCCCTCCTATACAAACCCATTATAACTTAAAACTCAATTTTAACCATGATGGATTATTCAAAAACAACCCATCTTTTTTCTGGTGACTGATATTGTCCTCCTAATACGTGAGAGGACCGTGGAATTTCATTCACAAGTTTCAGTTATTTTTAAAATATTGTTTTGGAAAATGTAGCTGCCTCCATATCTGGGCATGCCCACCCAAATGAATATTAAAAAAATAAATAAATGAAACCTGTAAATTAAATTCCACTGCCCTCACCTTTTTCTGGTGACTGATATAGTCCTCCTAATATGTGAGAGGGCAGTGGAATTTCATTTACAGGTTTCATTTATTTGTATATTGAGATGGCAGGTGTGTGACAAATAAATCATATTTTACACGTCGTCAGAACATAATAAATCGCTACAGCCTCAGTAATAAATTCGTGAAATTATTATTATTTTAGGACACCTCTCATAGGGATTGCATTGACAGCTGCAATACCCTGTTCTAACGAACCCGTTGTCGTTTATGGTACTCATTTTGCATGCCATTCGAAGCGAGAATTTACGGTAATGGCCGCCCGTGTTGCTGATGTTGGCCGATGTCGTTTGTCCGTCGCCGGCTGTTAAAATGTACTGTTAGAGTTCCTGTAATTGTTGTCCAAGTATCATCTTCTATCTAGCATTCCAAGTCAATCTGCCACTGTCTTCTAATGTGATCAGTGGAGTGGTTTGAATTGACATCAAAGCATGCATAATAGCACCCAGCCATGAGCCAGCCACAACAGCCCCGCCCAATCGGGCTCAGCCCTATTGGCGCGACTTGTTGTGCGTTGGACTGGCAAGTGGGAGTCCCGGGTTCGATCCCCGCTTCTGCGTAATACTACACATACAAATAGATATAAATCTGTTTGTCACAGAATTATTAAGAGTATTCTCACATATTGGAAGTAGACGACGATGGTTGCGACGATCCCGATGATCAGGAGCAGAATGGTGGCCATGCACAGACGACCAGACCAGGAGTTTAACATCCACTTCACCAGACCCTACCAAATGGAGAGGGACAGTTTAACATCCAGACCCTACCAAATGGAGAGGGACAGTTTAACATCCACCAGACCCTACCAAATGGAGAAGGACAGTTTAACATCCACCAGACCAAATGGAGAGGGACAGTTTAACATCCACCAGACCCTACCAAATGGAGAGGGACAGTTTAACATCCACCAGACCCTACCAAATGGAGAGGGACAGTTTAACATCCACCAGACCCTACCAAATGGAGAGGGACAGTTTAACATCCACCAGACCCTACCAAATGGAGAGGGACAGTTTAACATCCACCAGACCCTACCAAATGGAGAGGGACAGTTTAACATCCACCAGACCCTACCAAATGGAGAGGGACAGTTTAACATCCAGACCCTACCAAATGGAGAGGGACAGTTTAACATCCACCAGACCCTACCAAATGGAGAGGGACAGTTTAACATCCACCAGACCCTACCAAATGGAGAGGGACAGTTTAACATCCACCAGACCCTACCAAATGGAGAGGGACAGTTTAACATCCAGACCCTACCAAATGGAGAGGGACAGTTTAACATCCAGACCCTACCAAATGGAGAGGGACAGTTTAACATCCACCAGACCCTACCAAATGGAGAGGGACAGTTTAACATCCAGACCCTACCAAATGGAGAGGGACAGTTTAACATCCACCAGACCCTACCAAATGGAGAGGGACAGTTTAACATCCAGGCCCTACCAAATGGAGAGGGACAGTTTAACATCCACCAGACCCTACCAAATGGAGAGGGACAGTTTAACATCCACCAGACCCTACCAAATGGAGAGGGACAGTTTAACATCCACCAGACCCTACCAAATGGAGAGGGACAGTTTAACATCCAGACCCTACCAAATGGAGAGGGACAGTTTAACATCCAGACCCTACCAAATGGAGAGGGACAGTTTAACATCCACCAGACCCTACCAAATGGAGAGGGACAGTTTAACATCCACCAGACCCTACCAAATGGAGAGGGACAGTTTAACATCCACCAGACCCTACCAAATGGAGAGGGACAGTTTAACATCCAGACCCTACCAAATGGAGAGGGACAGTTTAACATCCAGACCCTACCAAATGGAGAGGGACAGTTTAACATCCACCAGACCCTACCAAATGGAGAGGGACAGTTTAACATCCACCAGACCCTACCAAATGGAGAGGGACAGTTTAACATCCACCAGACCCTACCAAATGGAGAGGGACAGTTTAACATCCACCAGACCCTACCAAATGGAGAGGGACAGTTTAACATCCACCAGACCCTACCAAATGGAGAGGGACAGTTTAACATCCAGACCCTACCAAATGGAGAGGGACAGTTTAACATCCAGACCCTACCAAATGGAGAGGGACAGTTTAACATCCACCAGACCCTACCAAATGGAGAGGGACAGTTTAACATCCACCAGACCCTACCAAATGGAGAGGGACAGTTTAACATCCACCAGACCCTACCAAATGGAGAGAGACAGTTTAACATCCAGACCCTACCAAATGGAGAGGAACAGTTTAACATCCAGACCCTACCAAATGGAGAGGAACAGTTTAACATCCAGACCCTACCAAATGGAGAGGGACAGTTTAACATCCACCAGACCCTACCAAATGGAGAGGGACAGTTTAACATCCACCAGACCCTACCAAATGGAGAGGGACAGTTTAACATCCACCAGACCCTACCAAATGGAGAGGGACAGATTAACATCCACCAGACCCTACCAAATGGAGAGGGACAGTTTAACATCCACCAGACTTCATTGTTTAGCTTAGTTTCTAGCTTAGGTACATCCACTGAGTGATTAATCAATCACCGTTGAATAATCAATCACCTCTGTCTGAAGGTTCTGGAAAGATCTCTACTTCACAAGCACGCACACACACACGTACACGCACACGCACACACACACACAGCCACACTTGTTGTCCTGCACAAACACACCAATTAAAGGACTTGATGCATTGTAATTGGTGAACACACACACACACACACACACACACACACACACACACACACACACACACACACACACACACACACACACACACATACACACATACACACACACACACACACCTTTGCACACCCCTCGCAAAATACATTAATATTAAGAATTTCCTTTTGCCAAAAAATAAATAAATAAATAAACTCTTGGACCATCATTTTACTACTTCTCTCTTAGTCGTCCTCAGACGAGCTTCCATCGGAGTCTCCAGTCCTTCCGGTTCTCCATACACCCGGCCAGCTCCGAAGAGCTTTCAGCTCCCGCATCCTTCTTCAGGACGTCCACATAAGTTAGTGCAGAGCGTCCTCGCGATCGATGCCCACGTGTTGGTTCCCACAGGACCAGCCTGCTGGCTGGGAGCTCGCCATGTCTGTGGCAGTGGCCGGCCAGCCTCATCCTCCTGGCTGCTATCTTTTTGCTGAGCCTTGGCAGTTGCCCGTACAGATCGTTGTTGGTAATATGGATGTTCTGGTCCACATCCAGAACAGTTCGCAGCATTCTGGTGTAGGACCCATCCAGTGATTTCTGCAGGGTTGGCGTCAGGGTCCAGCTTTCACAGCCATACAGGAGGACGGACTCCACAGTGGCATGGAAGAGGCTCAGCTTTATGTGTCGGGGGAGATTCGAGCACCACACTCTTGACATGCCGTTCAGGGCCCTCCACGCTAGTGCCTTCCTGACCTTGAGGTCTTGCTCCGTAGAGTTCACCCAAGTATTTGAAGTCAGTGACCTCTCGCAGAGCGTTGCCATCTGATGTTGTAATTGGCGGATGGTCCATGTGGATGTTGTAGGTGATGACCTCAGTCTTCTTTGCATTCAATCTGAGGCCAACCTTTGCATCAGACCAGTAATTCTGCAAAGTAACCTTTTCATTGGACACAAGCTAAAAAAAAACCTGCATGAATCTATTTTTAACCCTTTCAGGCCAGGAATCCATTTTTGGATTTTGTACAGTATGTACAGTATTCCAGAATTTACTTTTTAAAAATTTTCAGAAACCTTAGGACAAGCCTAAATGGACATCAATGGGGATTTCCGACCTCATTTATTTCAGTATTTTTACTATGTTCCCTTCTTGGACTTCTTGGACTTTTGATATGTTATTCCTAACATATTAAGGAAACAAAAACAAGTTAAAAGGGTTTCTATCGCAACTTGTTTTGCCCTATTGCAAACATTTTTCCGATTTTCTGCACTATGTGAAATTTGTCCCTTTTAGCTAATGCAATGCATTAATATTAAGAATTTACTTTTGCAAAAAATGAAAAAAAAAAAAAAAAAAAAAAAAAAAAAACTCTTGGACAATCACTGTACTGCATCAGACACAGTCTTTATGTAATTCTGCAAAGTATTAAACCTTTTCTTTAGATACAAGCTAAGAAAACCATGAATGTAATTTTAACCTGGGCGGAAATGGGAAATTGTGACATCATCTATTGCAGCATTTTTCACTATGTTCCCCTACTGGAAAAGCGCTATATAAATCTATATTTTACCAGAACAGTGGTCTTGTGGTTAGAGTGTCCGCCCTGGAACTGGGAGGCCGGGGTTCGATTCCCGGTCGGGTCATACCAAAGACTAAAAAATGGGACCCAATGCCTCCCTGCTTGGCACTCAGCATCAAAGGGATGGATTGGGACCCAATGCCTCCCTGCTTGGCACTCAGCATCAAAGGGATGGATTGGGACCCAATGCCTCCCTGCTTGGCACTCAGCATCAAAGGGATGGATTGGGGGTCAAAATCAGCTAATGATTCCCGAGCGCGGCAAGCCGCAGCTCACCGCTCCTTGGAGCTCACCACTCCAAGTGATGGGTTAAAAGCGGAGGTCCAATTTCGCTGCGGTAACGTAGTGACAAATCATGCGACTTTGACTTTGACTTTGATAAATCCAACCTATTATTATTAATTAATATTAGATTCATAATGTGGATCCACTACATAAAACATCTTACCCTGGAAAAGAGACATGAATATTTAAAGGCCACTGTGTCCCGTTGAAACCCGAGACAAAGGAGTTATTTTACAAACGGGATTAATACTCTCTCTCACCAGACACAGGCTACTGAAGCCTCAAGGCCTATTCAGAGTTTGATTTTCGGTGATCACCGTGACCACCAAAGAACTACAGTATGATATCCTGGTTCAGACCCATCCACCTGGTTCAGACCCATAGACCTGGTTCAGACCCATCCACCTGGTTCAGACCCATCCACCTGGTTCAGACCCATAGACCTGGTTCAGACCCATCCACCTGGTTCAGACCCATAGACCTGGTTCAGACCCATAGACCTGGTTCAGACCCATAGACCTGGTTCAGACTATAGACCTGGTTCAGACCCATAGACCTGGTTCAGACCATAGTAGACCTGGCTCAGACACATCCACCAGGTTCAGACCATAGACCTGGTTCAGACCCATCCACCTGGTTCAGACCAAGGGCTCGATTTTTGCTCCCCGCCTTATCCCTAACGTTACCCGAAAACCGCAACAAATTCCCTTATTGGTATTTACGTCACCTTTCCTCTTCCCTTATTCACTATTCTTTATGCCGACACCTTTATTTGTGACTGGAGGTGTGGTCATGGGCGTGTTTGTCGCGCAGTCCCTTAAGTTGCTAATTTCGTCAAATAGATTTGGGAACTAGATAACGCCATCTCAAAGCACCCGCTAACCCATATGAGTAGGCAGAGCCACGGTGCGCACGGTGCGGGCGTCTGTGCGCCTTGGAGATGTCCACGAGTCCAAGTGGAAAGGCGCCAGTTCAATTCATCTCCTTATTTATTGGTTGTCCTGTAGATTGCCTGCTGTCTATCACTTCCTTGTGTTTAGGTAATGTACAGTATATAATATAATTAAATACATTAACTTGTGACGCAATGCTGTAAATTGCAAAAAAGTCAGGATTTTTTGGCAAAAACAGACGTCTTTTTGATCATTCATTTCTCGGTCGTTTCTGGACCATTTTTTAAAGTGGTGCAACCACTTTCTATAAACGGTTATCAAGATATCTGCGTGGAATCTGCGTGGGTCCTGGGTCCCTGCGTGGGTCCCTGCGTCCCTGCTAACCGGCACGGTTTTTGCTGCTTGTTGCTGCTTGTTTCTCTCTCATGTGGCAACACCATGGCATCGTCGGGTCCCTGCTAACCGGCACGGTTTTTGCTACTTGTTGCTGCTTGTTTCTCTCTCATGTGGCAACGCCATGGCATCGTCATTACAGCTGTGTGTTTGTTGGCGTGTGTTTGTTGGCCGAGCCAGCATACAGCCTATCGGATGTACCCTTACAGGCAACATCATGATTTCCTTTGCAAGTCGCTAGGCCTACACGACTACACTGGGTCACATCAGGTTTGCACCACTTTATTCACACAGGGTGAGATTTTTACAATTCAAAATGCAGCGTGACGGGAAAACATCACTCTCTCTGATGCTGTATAGATGCTGTATGTGTGTAGGTCTTCTGTACGAAGCGGAATGAAGCGAAACGTAACAGTTACGGTTCGCTTGATTCCTCTTCATGATGTTGACTAAAGCTAGACTAAAACTATCATAAATAGAAATTACTGAAATGTGACTAAAATAACAAGACTTTCGCCCAAAAGACTAAAACTGACTAAATCTAAAAAATGCCTGCCAAAAACAACACTGGTGTTGCTTTTGTGAGAAAAAATAATCAACCAGGTCACCAACTGCACCTTAAATATATGTGCTACTAGTTATTATACTCTGACTTTGTTAAATTAGTTTAAATACTTTTTATTTCATTTCTTTTACTAACATGGGACTAAAGGTGTTGATTTTCCAGAGACTAAAACTAACTAAAACCTCTTTGAAAAGGAATGATAACATGTGACTAAGACTAATTAAGCACTTTGTCCAAATGACTAAAGTGTGACTAAAATGAGCGGGGGTCGCGGTGATCACCAGAAATCTAAACTCTGAATCAGCCTTCAGAGAAGACACAGACACAATTTACATTCTTCATACCTTGTGTAGGAAGTCTAAGATCGCCACAGTTAGACTCATTATTGCTGATATTCCGAATGCAAGAATACATGCTTTAATTCCCATAAGGCTGTGAAAAAAAACACAGAATGAGGTTGGAAGTTATCAAATGTGTTCACGTTTTCATTAGTACCAAAATGTGTTTCTTTGTAGACACAATATAGAACAAACCGTGAGATTACTCCGATGAGGAAAGACAGTGCAAGAGTCTGCAAGAGACAATAAGAGATGGTGAATTAATACTACAGCTGGTGGAATACTGTTACATTATGAACTAAAACCTAACACAAACATGACCTGCATTAACAGAATATTCACAAAATATGTGAACCTAACTGGCAAAGTCCCTATTTTATATTTTGTTTAATAAATCTAGAAACTACAAACTTGTGGCATCACAAATCATTGTGAGCTTGTACAGCTGCTACCATTTTTACATTTCTAAACGTTTTGGGACTTCTTTGGTCATGTCCCAAATATGGACAATGGAGTGTGACATTTTCTTTCGGGGGAAAATATCCTGAAATTTCAGGGGAAATTTCTATGAGAATCTATGAGAATAGACATGTTTGTGCTAGAACAAAAATCTACACTATAATACTAGAAAGGCAGTTCCTACAGAAACTGCAAGGGCTCGCCAAAAAAACCCAAAGTATTATTGCTGTTGCAGTATTATTATCTGCTGTTATTGCATACAGCAGAGAGTATATTAAAGCTGAAGGAAAAGTGAAGTGAAAAAGAGAAAAATAAAGGGGGAAAGGATTTGTAAAAACAAAAGTAAAAGCATAAATGAATGCATCAAGCTGAACATGAAGATGGTTGAACAATTCTATCATAAAGTTTGCGTAGAATGACAAAAGAAAGTTAAGCTCATATAACTTGTAGCTATTGGTCGACATCAACCATATCAAAAATCTTGAGGCTGTAGCGTGTGGTAAACTTAGGTTATAGCAGTATAGACGTGCACAGTGACATCCGTGCCTCTGGTTCCAGAAGTGTTTTCCCCATTCATTTTTCTCAGACTTTTCAAAAATATTTTATATTCAACGATTCCAACACTGACAAAGCCAACTTGGGTCGTGACAAATCATGGGGGAAAATATAAACAAAATATAGACAAAGTTAAATATCTTAAAAAGTATAAAGTTTTTCAAAATAACTTGTCCACCAATGAAAGTCCAAAGATAGATGAACATTTTAAAGTTGGAACGGAGTGAAAGTGTGACAGAGTTACGAGAGCACAAAAAAGTCATCTGTGAAAAATGAGTCATTTTGGCCATAGACTCTCATAAAAAATGGAAAAGTGAAATAGTGAAAACAGTAGAATTTATTTAAGTATAAATCACTGCATAAAGCTGAAGGGTTTAAATTTTGAACTAAATTTCTAGCATAAAGTATGTGGAAGTAGTATATCACCGTAAAAAAGTGGCAAAATAGAAATCTGGGAAGAACCCTAACCCTCAATAAATATAAAAAAGTGGAGAACATGGAGGCAGAGATGCCCACGAGTCTCGAAGCTGGAGTCCCGAGTCGAGTCAGAGTCATTGGGGTCGAGTCCGAGTTGACTTTGTCTTTGACCTCGACTCGCGAGTCAAGTCTTTTTTCTTTTCTCGTTTTGTAAATGTAGCCTGAATACAGAACTATGATCCGACGGATTGCACTATGCCACAGCACAGTCACATAGACACGATGGTCTCAGATTAGTACAGTATAGCATATTATATGACCACGTTAGGAACGGGTGAACAAATTTACTCACAGATGCTTGCTTATTGCTTTCGAAGTTCCACAACTGCAATGGATTCATCGTCAGGGAGGAAAGTTATATCCACGGTGATTGATTGATTAGAAGAGGGTCCCCAACGTCGGAAATATTAATAAACATTTATTTTGTATAATCATCATCCGTCTTTGTGGAATCAGGTTCCAAGCCCAGGAACACTTGCTCGACTGATTTATAATCCATTTATAGTCTGTTGTTTATAATACTAGAAGCGAGCATAACTCAACTACTTTAGGCTAAACGTAGCCGGGAGCAGAGCCATATAGAGTAATAGAGAGTTGTGCTAACTGCGTTCGTGTCATAGGGCACACATGCCTATAGTTTATCTTATTTGCGTCGCCCTCGTTGAAAACAATTTCCAACTCCATTTTGTCCCTATTCAGGTTGCAGGAACAGCCCTCGAGTGCTCAGTTTCTGACTCCTCAATGTCGCAACTCTTCTACTAGATGGCTCTCTTCGGCAGGGCTTCGAACCAGTTCAAAAAACGAAAACCGAAACGAACGGAATTCTAGGGGATTTTTCAAGGAACAGAAACGAAAATGAAATGGTCTTCAACTGTTCCGGAACGAACCGCTATTCTGAAATCCACAAAACCGGTTAATAACGTTAACCGGTTAACGTTTTTTTTTTTTTTTTTTTTTTTTTTTTTTTCGTTTTTCAATCAATGATAAATAAAGGTGCTCTTTGTAACACAGCTATCTGATCTCCGTCGGATAGTTGCGTTAAAGTTGAGTTTTTTTTATAAACACGCAGATTGTGACTGTTATATTTATAAACAAGTATATGCAGCACACACACTGTGTTCGCTGACCTACGAGCCTCACAAGCGGCGTGCGCTGTGTGCATGTGTTCTGAGAGAATCGATGTTAAATTACTGTCACTGTGTACCTTTTGCAGTATTATATAAATTATAATCCATCTTGCGTCTCAGGGAAGAGCTTCCGTGATCGTCTTCTTTCTTCCGTTCATTTCTTTTTTTGGTCGCGATTGCAATCGAATGCACTTCAGGGACGGCTATATATAAGCATGTTCACAGGGGGAATGCCCTGCTAAATGCCCTTACTACAATGAGAGTTGCCGCATCCAGTTTTCGCCTGCCCCCCCCCCCCCCCAATTGTGTAATGTTAGAGCCGGGCCTGCCCTGAACTAACTAAAGGCGAAAGAAAGCGAAAAAACATCTTTAAGTTTGAACGCGCGCCCTGCTCCAAAGACTCGAGCTTCTAGCAGATATTCTGTGTAACACGAATGGATTAATGTAGGCCTACCTGCTCCTCGACAATATAGACGGTAGGGCTGGGACAATATTGGTCCCTCACGATATGATATAGTTGGCGATATTAGGCCTTCGATAATGAATATATCATGATATTTGATGTATTGCGATATTTGTGACATATCAATATATTGCATGAAATTCATCAACGATATATCATGATACTGTAACTGTATTCATTCATTTATTGTTTTTAGTTTTTGTTTTTCAGCTGCAAACTAAAAGGTAAAAAAAAATCAGACTTACTAATGTATATCCTCAGGTATTAATCTTAGCTTTTATTTGTCTCAACTGACTCTCATACTGGGCTTTTTGTTTTTATTTTGTGTTTTTTTTGTGAATGAAGCAGCTATAGAAGTCATTTAACAGTTTAGTTCTGCGGCCCGTTTTTCCTCCCGGAATCATTCCTCTGCAAATATCACAATATTTTCTGAGGAATATACAATATATATTGCGGGAGGAAGTATACGATATTATCACAATAACGATATTTCAGTACATCCTTAATAGACGGCACATTTAATGACCAAACAGCTCTCTGTGGTGAGTCCAACTCCATATAGCCATGCATGCATGTACGCTGTGTGCCGTGATGCAGACAGACATACAGACAGACAGACAGACAGACAGACAGACAGACAGACAGACAGACAGACAGACAGACAGACAGACAGACAGACAGACAGACAGACAGACAGAGAGCGCATGCAATGGCCTTACTGACATCCATAAAATAAAACTATAGGCTTAAATACATACAAAGATAGTTATTTGACCAAAGTTTAGTGTAAGCTCAGTAGCTGCTGCAGTGAACACACTCTGCTCCCCTGGCTAGTAGGGTAATAAGATGGATGAAATTGGAATAATCCAGCGTGCCCCGACAGCCACGTGCGCTTTTATTGTAAATTCAAAGTGATGTGGACAAGCCTGATGTTTGTAAACAACTTCACATGTATCCGCCAAACATTAGCGGAACGATAAGGACGAACGTTATTTTTTGTTCCAAACCGGTTCGAACCGGTTCAGTTTGGTGCTGGAACGATTGCCAGAACGAAAATATTAAATATAGATCTACCCGAACGGTTATGAACCGTTCCTGAAAAATAATTTCGTTTTCAAGCCCTGCTCCTCGGTGCTCCATCAGTGGCACCTGTGTTCTATGGTTACCATGACAACCCGTATTACTCTCCTACGAACTAAAACAACGGTGACAATGGCGAACCATAAACAAGTGCATAGCCCATAGAGTAGGGATATTCCCTGTTTTGTGTGCGCGGCTGCGCGCGAGAGCTCCTGCTGTGCCCAAACTCTGTATTCCTTTGCACGTGGGGGTTGACAGGAAAAAAGGACAAATGATTTTTTTTTTGTTGCTACAAATAAGTAAGGCAAGACTCTTAAAGACTCGACGAGTCATTGAGAGTCATTGACCTAGAGTCGGAGTCGAGTCGAGAGTTATTAGGCACGGAGTCCGAGTCGAGTCAGGAGTCTATTTTTGCCGACTCGATTCGGATTCGAGTCAGAGTCATAAACTCGAGTCGCCATCTCTTCATGGAGGTCTCGCTTAACTCTGGTCCAGAGCTCCACTGCTTCTGAGTCTGACTAGCATTGGAGCTCTGACTTTTTGCAAGAACGCGGTTGTTTTTCACTGAAGGAAAACTATTTCCTATGGAACTTTTCTATTGGCAATATCGGTAGATGGCGCAAATCCTGGTTGTTTTTCCGGTGAAAAACGATGGCGTTCTGGCCAAAAAATCCATTGTATCTGTGTGGTGGGGGGCTCAGAGTGTTTCCACTAAGGTAAGTAGGCTTTCTAATGACACAAGACGTGTTTATTTTGGTGAGTAGGTAAAACGTTCTTTATATATCCACTAGAGAAGAGAGGCTGGTCGGGTGGAGTAATGGCCGATTGAATGGAGACAAGCAGAGCTCCAATGCAAGTTAGACTCAGAAGCAGTGGAGCTCTGGACCAGATGGAGGTCTCACTCTAAGTGAGCCCTCAGTAAGGGGGGCTAGCACCCCTCAAAAAACATGTCAGTGAACTTTACTCACATAAATTGTCAGCAGGATTATCCTAATGAAGCAAAAAGAAAACATATTGTGAGACATCAGGAAGAGTAGCTGCTGTACAGCAAGCTAAAATGGTAAAACTATTAAAAATGATAAGAACAAATCAAATGTGTCAAATCAAATCAACAATGTGTTGTTTAAATGCAATAGAGGCAACTTTTTAGCCAAAATAAATCAAAATAGAGATACAGCTATATTTCTTGCTTGCACTTGCACAGATTCATTCAATAGGGTGGAGGTGAGGTGGAGTTAGATTCATAATGAGCCAATAGAGTGGAGGTGAGGTGGAGTTAGATTCTGTTTAAAGAGCCAATAGAGTGGAGGTGAAGTGGAGTTAGATTCTGTTTACAAACACAGAGTTTGTACACACTAAAGTTACCTCTGTTACCTTTAATCACCGTTTAAGAGCCAGTTTTACACTAGTCATCAATAACAATGGTGACAATGGTGTACAGCAGGGGTTTTCAACCTTTTTCACTCCAGGGACCACCATTTATTCAGCATTTGAGCCACGGACCACCATTTAATGACATTTTCACACCAAAGACCTAAAATTAAAGAATTCTTTTGGTTTTGTCCACAATTCCAGGCTGTATTTTGCCAACAAAACAGTGTAAACTTCTTAATTAAGGGGTGCTAATTCAGATGAATATTATAACTCTTGAGAGTGTAAAAATGAAACCAAATGGACCCGCAAGGGTCCATTTGGTTTCATTTTTACATTCTCAAGAGTTACATCTGGTTAGCCTGGGGACCACCTGAAACCCCCTGGGGACCACCTGAAACCCTCTCAAGGACCACGGGTGGTCCCCGGACCACCTGTTGAAAACCCCTGGTGTACAGTGTAGTGTGGATACCTACTGTACAAATACAGGGAGACTCTCTTTGTACGAGACTATCATGATTATGAAGACAACATGGATCAAAACAAGTCTATAGTGGGACAGAAAGGTAGCATTAACGCATGACATCATGGGACGACTGCAAATGCATCTGATAGTAAGAGCTTGTCTTGAAGGATACACATCCCATATGAATACTCACGGAGGTGCCAAAACCAAGGCTAGGCCGTCACCCAATCCTGCCTCAGCACTGGAAACATAAAAGAAAATGAACAACAATGGAACAAGTACACAGCCAGGGGCGGATTGGCACATATTTTCCCACCGCAGGGCTATTTCCCCACCAACACGTCGGACAATGGGTGCAATTCTCAATCACTGTGGTATGGTGTAAGTCTTCTCATTGGCTGCATGGGAGCAAATCAGGTCTGGGGCCTTGGGGTAGGCCGAAAGCCTATACCACCAGCCCTGGACCTGAGCTTACCAAATTAATAATTACCCAGAATAATTAAAACCTGCAAGTCAAAAGGTCCAGAAATCACCTGACTCCTCTGCTTTGTTCATCATGAGTTGTAGCTCCTGAAGTCTGGTTTTAATTATTATGGATAATTATTTGGTAGGCCCAGGCCCAGGCCTGGTGGTATAGCTTTCGGGCCTACCTCAAGGCCCCAGACCTGATTTGCTGCCATGCAGCCAATGAGCACGTCCCCAGACCTGATTTGCTGCCATGCAGCCAATGAGAGGACTTACACCATACCTGGCTACACCACAGCGATTGGGAATTGCACCCAATGCCTGTTTGGCTACTTCTCCCTGCCCTGCATGGCATCAGGCCTCAACTCAGAATCAAGACGACTAGAGTAGCCTCGGTGGTGCTTTTACATGTTAGATGGCGCGGTGGTCACTGAGTGTAGTTATCAATGACAAGTGATGTCGGACGAGGTGTGACGCGAGGCTCTGCCAAGACAAGCCTGCATGGCGGATCGGAAAATGCAGGGGCTGATTGGCCATCTGGAGTACAGGGAGTCTTCCCTGTGGCTTGCGCCACCTAGTGGCCAAGATCCAAAATGCACTAGTGGCACTTCCAAAATGCACTAGAATGCGCTAGATGCTCGCCTGGAACATACAGATCAAAATGACCATTAATCTTCTACATTCTCTAGTTATGTAGACTAAGTTGGGCTGATTCACATGATGAATATTTTAACTCTTGAGGGTGTAAAAATGAAACCAAATGGACCCGCAAGGGTCCATTTGGTTTCATTTTTACGCTCTCAAAGAGTTACATCTGGTTAACCAGCTGCCCCCCCCCCCCCCATGCTGTTGTTGTTGCTTCCTTGTACATCAGACGAGGAGGAGGCATTGCTGCCTGCAAGGTTATGATGGGCAACGTATGGGCCGTGGACCATACATTGGACCCCCCCGCCGCCCCCCCTGAACCTTAAGGCTGCCACTGTCCATATCATATATCCATATTTTGGATTTTGAAAATCCAAAATCCGTGGCATCAATAGTCATTAAATTGTATTCCTCATATAAGCTTGCCATATTGCCTGGCACTGCCACTGTATTATTGTGGTACAATACATTTGATTGAAGAATATAATATGCCTTTTTATTGGTTTTTTTTGCTAATATGCAGAATATTAGCAAAATATTATTATGTTATTCATTGAGCAAGTGTGAAAAAACAAAAAGGCCGCGTATCAACTAATTATCACTAACAACTTAATATCCAATTAATCGATCGATAAGAAATTAATCGATAATTTACATCTCTAGCATGCAAAACAACTCAAGATATTTCAAATTAAAGTGTTCAAAATGACCAAGGGATTTGTCTGAGACACTATACTTACAGACATGAAAAGATATCGGCAATCGACCCCACGACAAGAAACCAAATGGTCAAAATCAGGAAAACCTGCCCACAGATTAGAAGAGAGAGAGAGAGAGAGAGAGAGAGAGAACATAAATCCTTCTTTCATTCAATGACAAAAAAGTACACACACTCTCACACTCTCACACATGTCAAAAGTACACACACTCTCACACTCTCACACATGTCAAAAGTACACACACTCTCACACTCTCACACATGTCAAAAGTACACACACTCTCACACTCTCACACATGTCAAAAGTAAACACACTCTCACACTCTTCTTACTCACTTTTCCCAGGAATCGTGGCGGACAAGGAACTTTTACCCTGGTTGCCTGGTTGGAGGTAAGTAAAGTCCGCCAACAAGGCCTGTCCGCCAACCAGGCAAGTAAAGTCCGCCAACCAGGCCTTACTCTATCAATACCATAAAGTGAGAGTATCTCAGGAGTTAGTTGGACGGTGGGCATCCTAGATTGGCGCTGTGCCCTGGGGGATTGTTGCCCTGGGGGATTGTTGGCTCCCTGGACTGGTAGTGGGTATCCAGGCAGCTGGAGTCCAGGCTGCTGTATGCTGGGATCAGGATCAGGATCTGGATCTGGATCTGGATCTGGATGAGGATCTGGATCAGGGCTCAAGGCCGGCAGCGGTGATGGTACACGTATTGCACTGCTGGGCATTATGCGGTCAAATGCGGGGGTCCAAATGCGACCCTATGGCTGACTGTGACCGGCCTGTGAAAGGGTACCTGGAAATTAGAAAATACAGTATGCAGTGAAATGCATTTATTCAGTTTCCTGCCGTGAACCTGCCGGGATTTAGGCTTAGGGTTACGGTTGGAGAAGGGTAGGGTTTTGCAACAAACATGTCCTAAACCCTTCTCTAACCCTCATCCTCACCATAACCACATCAAGCAGGTCGCAGCTGATAGTGGATTTCATCCTCACCATAACCACATCAAGCAGGTCGCAGCTGATAGTGGATTTCCATGTTCAGACTAATGGGAGTTCTGATCTGTGGGACTTCAGAACTTAGATCAGTCCCAGACCAAAATGAGGCCGAGACGATCACGGGCTTGGTCAAGAAGAGATCAAGACGAGACTAGCACCTAGAGGAGCCGAGAACAAGACCAAGACCAAGACCTAGAGGGGTCCAGGCCGAGGCCAAGGCCAAGATCTAGTGAGTTTGAGGCCAATTTTGATTGTTGTGTAGTAAACTAGTAATAGTACAACATAACCCATTACAGAGACTTCAGTTGTTACTGTGCAATATGTGCGTCATCCAGAACTGTGTCTCTGTGGCGAAAGAGACTTGAGACATTTGCTCCGAGTACGTGACAAGACCAAAACAAATTGAGGACAAAACCAAGACAAGAACAAGAAACAAATATATCTGCAAGCCGCGATAAGACAGGACCAAGCAAGCAGCTAAAGCAATGAGAACAATATGCACAAATAAGCCGTAGAAAGTTGGAAGACTTGAGAAATCCATCTTGTAATTGTGGGAGCAGGGCAGAGTTCTTGGAGACTTACACATTGTATTGTAAGTATCTGGAATTGAACCATCAGCCTTTTGGTCCTAAGCCTGGCACTCTACTGACTGAGCTATCCAGATTGAATAATTAATTGTTGATAACAATGAAACAACTCACAAGAAGGTATGTATGCAGTATGAAAAGCACACACCATAGAAAGATGAACTTCAGACATAGAAGACTATATGCCATTGTGCATGTTTCATTCAGATTCCGACGTGTCAGTGCCCAGATTTGAACCCAGGAACTCTTTGCTCAAAGTCATGCACTCTACCAATGAAGCCACCCAAAGGATGCAAATTCTATTGGAAACAACAAAACAGCAAACACATTCAGTATTTTTAATGATTAGTTGTGTTGTCGCTTTGGGCAAGTTTGGGTAAGTGTGGGCAAGTTTGATTTACAAAAGAAATGCTATAGCGCTCCCCTCCACAATACTCAAAACTAAAAAAAAAAATCAAAATCATATGACACTGCATGTACAACATCATGTACAATATGCACAAATAAGCCATAGAAACAAAGAAGAAAGACACCATGTAATTGTGGGAGCAAGGCACGGTTCTTGGTGACTCACACTTTGTATTGTCGGTCGTGGGACTTGAACCCACAACCTTGCATTCCAAAGTCTGGCGCTCTACTGACTGAGCTATCCAGGCACAATGATTTGCTTAGTTGTTGTTATCAATGTAACAACCCTAACACGGCATCAAGCAGTAAGAAATATGAACAATATGCACAATTCAGCAAGTGTTTCTCATTAGTCAAGGAGCATGTGGAAACAAGTTTCACATGCTTACTGCTCTCACATCTGGCACAATGTACTTGCTCCAGTTTTGCCAGAGAGAAATAAGCAGAAGAAGAATCTTCACAAACCAGCAATTTTCATTGGCTTATAGAATCGTCATTTTTTGATGAAAAAAAATGTGCTTCTGAACTTTTGTCTGGACCGGGCCAAAGTTCACATGCAAATTGATCAAAAATCAATGGCAGACACTCTGGGGGCGGAGCTTACCGGTCAAATTGACAGATGTGTTCCACATGAATCAAGGAACATGTAGAAACAAGTCCCTTGATTTTTAGCCAAACTTTTTAGCAAAAATTTTACCAAAAATTTGAGCAATTGTAGTAAGACAGGTTTTAGTGCTATTTGGCACCCCCCTCTACCAAACTGTAAAATCACATAAGCAGATTATGAAGCATGTGTAGATTAGGGGCAATCAAAGAATTTTCACAAACCAGCAATTTTGCATTGGCTTGTAAAAACATGTTTTCAATAAAAAAAAAAACACACCCATTTTCATATTCGTATGACTCATGTGTAAATCATTTTCATGAATTTTGATCAAAGATTGTAGGACTAGATGCATTTTAACTGTTTTTATATAATTCAAGATGGCGGCTCATCTAAAGGTCAAACGTCATAAGTCAGAAAAGTAAAGGTGTTCGGCATAAGGAGAATCATATGTGGATATAAGTTACATTGCCAACGGTCAAGCGGTTCATGATTTATGAGTGCTCAAAGTTTGCAATTTCAGTTGAGTGGTATAGCACCACCATTTGGCCAGTGCATCATCACCCTCTACCAGATTACCAATTACCGCGAAAACCGACTGCACGGTTCAGCCAGAACAGAACAGCTATTTTTGGCGGAAGGAGAAGGAGACGGAGGAGAAGGGAAAAAAGACAAGAAGGGGACCCTTAACAAGAAGGGACCAAGTCAAGTCCACTGCGTGGACTGCTTCGTCCTTTAATGAAGTGCAGAGCGGAAAGACCGTGACAAGACCAAGACAAGTGAGAGCAAGACAAAAACAAGACCGAGACAATGGAAATTTGTCTTGATACTGATACCGAGTCGAGAGACGAGACAATGTCTCGAGACCTACAACACTAAAAAGTGCTGAGTGCAGTGACAGGCTGACAATAAAATAAATAAATAAATAAATAAATAAATAAATAAATAAATAAATAAATAAATAAATAAATAAATAAATAAATAAATAAAAGTCTCCTCCTGTCTTTACCAAGTCATGTAAACTGACATGGTCTCTGAGTGAAACTCATTTCACAAAGAAAGACAAACAAAGTGTATTCCACAGTGCCTTAATTCACTCTGTATTGACTGTTTAAAACCACTGGACCACGCAGGTCATTAGGAAAATAGTTTTTTCTTTTTTTTTAACGTGTCTTAATTCTTGTTTTTAAAATTTTACTGACATCATTTAGTAATAACACTTTTTTCCAGAACAGTAACCTCCCCAAAACTGTTTACAATACAGCCATGTACTACCACCTGGTGGATATTAATATTTTAAAGTAGTGGTTTTCAACCAGTGGTCTGGGGATCACCAGTGGTCCTTGACAGAGAGTTCCAGGTGGTCCCCAGACTAAATGATGGACAGTTGGTAAACCAGGAGTAACTCTTTGAGAGCGTAAAAATGAAACCAAATGGACTTGCAAGGGTCCATTTGGTTTCATTTAGAAGATTAGTGGTCATTTTAATCTGTATGTTGGACTGTATGTTGGACCAAAATAAATCTTTAGTTTTGGGGTCTGTGGGGCTAAAATGTCCTCAAATGATGGTCCGTGGTTCAAATTCTGAATAAATAGTGGACCATGGTATACAAAAGGTTGAAAATCACTGGTTTAAATAATAAATAATGAAGGTGATGCTTACCTTGGTGTTGTAGGATCAGTAGAGACGGTAGAGTATTGTACCTCTGGTCCAGTGGGTGTGCCAGTGTGCTGTAGTGTCCAGGGACCACCAGAGGACCACTAGTGGATGGTCTAGTGGGTGCTGTAGTGTCCAGGGACCACCAGAGGACCACTAGTGGATGGTCCAGTGGGTGCTGTAGTGTCCAGGGACCACCAGAGGACCAGTAGAGGGTGGTCTAGTATGCTGTAGTGTCCAGGGACCCCGAGATACCACTACAGGATGGTCCAGTGGGTACTGTAGTATCCAGGGACCACTAGAGGTGGTCCAGTGGGTGCTGTAGTGTCCAGGGACCACTAGTGGGTGGTCCAGTGGGTGCTGTAGTATCCAGGGACCACTAGAGGATGGTCCAGTGGGTGCTGTAGTATCCAGGGACCACTAGAGGATGGTCCAGTGGGTGCTGTAGTGTCCAGGGACCACTACAGGGTGGTCCAGTGTGCTGTAGTGTCCAGGGACCATCAGATAGGTAATAGATATGCTGTGAGTCACATTGCCCACTGGCACTGGCAGTCTGGTGCCGTTTCACAGCAGAGGTGTGATATGTCCTGTCACACGTGTTCTGTCTCTGTCGGTGCTTCAAGGTGCTGTAACTATAGAGAGGAAGAACCACTAGGGCTGGGCAAAAAAATAAATAAATATATATATATATATATATATATATATATATATATATATATATATATATATATATATATATATATATATATATATATATATATGTCGATATGCCAATATAGACCTGCGCAGTGACGTCACCGCCCCTCATTCATTTTTCCTCATAGACTTTTCGAAAATGGTTAATAAAAACACGATTGCGCTGTGGACAAAACCAACTCGGGTCATGACAAATCACGACAACAAACATACAATATTAGCATGCAATATCTAATTAGCAAGAAGTAGAAAAAACGGCAGGATACAACACCTTTTGTTCCGTTTTTTCATCTTAGAAATGATTTGATCGTCCCAAAAGATTGTGAGTGTCATCATGATTTGTCACGACCCGAGTTGTCCAGAATCGTCTTTATATAAATTATCCTCGAAAAGTCTCTGAGAAAAATCATTTCTAGATCCGTCTATGCCTGTCGCATGTCTGCACTTCTTGGCGATAGGCTACTTGTTTCAAGGCTGGGTAACTATAAAAATCTCCTTCCTTGTTGTACAGGTTACAAAGGTCACCAATTAAAGATGTGATGGCATAGTGCGAGGGACGACTGATGCTGAGCTATATACACACACATGTCACTTTGAATGTTTGTTCATAATTCATTACTTAACGCTGTCATTTTACTGTGTTGTATTTCTACCATATAATGTGTTCAGATATATATTCTAACACGAAGATTGAGTTTAAACCCAGAAATGGGATTTAGCCAGAATGGGATTTCTGACTGTAATCAAGACAGCTGTGATTGTGGATGACTATTCAGAAACAGACCATGGCCTGCTTGTGCGTGAGCGGAGTGCAGAGAGCAAGCACCCTCCTGGTACACCTCCTGGAGATAATACTCATGACCATACGTTTAAAGATCTCTTAATCTTAATACGTCACCATTACATCATCACATGAATCAGCCAATCAGAGTCCTTCGAGGGACGACCCTCAGGGTACAGTTTAACTCTCTGGTCACCCTAGACAAGAGGTTGGTCACACACACACACACACACACACACACACACACACACACACACACACACACACACACACACACACACACACACACACACACACACACACACACACACACAATAATTGGGATTCAGTGACCTTTGATTTTTATTTAAATATCTGGATGTATTGTAGTATTGTAAACTATGATTAAACAAATGAAACAACTATGGACGGCAACTGCAAACTGATCACAGATTTCATAATGCTGAAACAGTTTGAGAAGAGAAGAATAGAGCATGAACATATAAGAATCCTTTCCAATTTCTAACCCAAATGCCACCAACATGAACAGGCTGTTGTACAAAGCAACTGTCCCAGTGGCCTCTGCGGGGCAAGGGCGACCCCTACTGGAGGAATACTACAACACAGTGTTGTAGTGGTACTTTTAGAAGTGGGGGGACGCCTCTGAAAGGGGAAGTCCCCCCATTTTTTTTTTTTTTGAGAGTGTACAAATGTGAACCAAATGGACCCTGGCCTAGCGGGTCCATTTGGTTCCATTTGTACACTCTCAGAAAAAAGGAAACTCATTAACATGGTGAAACACATCTTGATGATGTCATCAAGATGTATTTCACCATGCTAATGATTTTTTTCAGACCCAAAAACATTTTAGATGTGAGAGGTGGGGGGACGCCGCCCCCCCGCGTACCCCCTCCACTACACCCCTGCACACACACACACACACACACACACACACACACACACACACACACACACACACACACACACACACACACACACACACACACTGTGGTTCTCTGAAGTAAAGTAAACACAGGTTATTGGTAGACACTCCCTAAAGCTCCATGCAGAGACACGGAGTAAGACAGAGTTATGACAACTCAGTTCCTGGACTCAGGCAACAGTCCAGCTTCAATGACAGTTTAAACCCCTTTCTGTTAGATCGTTTTGTAGTAATAGTACAACATGTAGTTGACTGTAGGCTACAATAGCCTACTTATAACAGCTATCGTGTCGCACACATGACCCAAAACAGCTCTTATTTGCGTCGCCCAACATTGAAAACAATGCATTTCCTACTCCACTGTGTCCCTATTCAGGCTGATCCCTCAATGTCGCCACTCTGACAGCAGGTGGCTCAGAGCGGTTCCTCCCTCCCGCCCACTGCCGTGACGTCACCAGCTGTAGCGTCAACTTCAAACAGCTGTGTGGTTTGGAAGGTTCTGTCTTAGTTTTAGCGTTAAATAAATGCAGTTAATGCAATGCTATTCTGTTTTATTTAGTTGTAACGTTAAATTAATGCAGTTAATAGGATGTTATTCTGCTCATGGAAGGACGGAAGAGGTTCTAGTTGGACTCCGAGTGGAAATATTATCATTTCTGAGCTGACACTTTGGTGACAACGTTTTTATTGCTGACAACAAGTGAGTTTATACCTTAACTTTCTGTGTGTGTGTGTGTGTGTGTGTGTGTGTGTGTGTGTGTGTGTGTGTGTGTGTGTGTGTGTGTGTGTGTGTGTGTGTGTGTGTGTGTCTCATGTATGCACTTGTGCTAGTCTACTATTTATTCAGCATTTTAGCCACGTAAAGGGCCTATTTGGTTACATTAGAGTCCATTTGGTTTCATTATTTAGTTGTATTGGGGTCCATTTGGTTACAGTAGAATCCACAAATTTGGCTGTATTTGAATTTGGCTCTATTAGTTGAATTGAGGTCTTTTCGGTGACATTACAGTCCATTTGGTTAAATTAGGTTCCATTTGGTTACATTCAGTGTTGTAGTGGTACTTTTAGAAGTGGGGGGACGCCTCTTAAAGGGGAATTCCACCCATTTTCAGTTTTTTTCTGAGAGCGTACAAATGTGAACCAAATGGACCCTGGCGGGTCCATTTGATTCCATTTGTACGCTCTCAGAAAAAAGGAAACTCATTAACATGTTGAATCTTGATGATGTCATCAAGATGTGTTGAATCTTGATGATGTCATCAAGATTTGTTTCACCATGCTAATGATTTTTTCACCTCCATTTCTAGGAAACACAGAACTGGGGGAACGTTTTTATCATGTCCACACAACATATCTAAGGTGTATCAATGTAAAATATTGAAAGTAAGTGGATGCACACTCCACATTAGAGTCCGTTTGGTTGAAATGGGGTCCATTTGATTACATTAATATTAGAGTCCATAGAGTCTAGCTCTGGTCCAGAGCTCCACTGCTTCTGAGTCTGACTAGCATTGGAGCTCTGCTCTTCTCTGTGCAATCTGCCATTACTCCCCCCGACCAGCCTCTCTTCTCTAGTGGATATATAAAGAACGTTTTACCTACTCACCAAAATAAACACGTCTTGTGTCATTTGAAAGCCTACTTACCTTAGTGGAAACACTCTGAGCCCCCCACCTCACGGATAAAAATGGACTTTACCTTAGTGGAAAAACTCTGAGCCCCCACCACACGGATAAAATGGACTTTACCTTAGTGGAAACACTCTGAGCCCCCCACCACATGGATAAAATGGACTTTACCTTAGTGGAAACACTCTGAGCCCCCACCACACGGATAAAATGGACTTTACCTTAGTGGAAACACTCTGAGCCCCCCACCACACTGATAAAATGCACTTTACCTTAGTGGAAACACTCTGAGCCCCCCACCACACGGATAAAATGCACTTTACCTTAGTGTTAGTGGACTTGGCGCTTGGACTGGTAGATGCCCCCGGCCCTCATGTTCTCCCTATCCTAACCGACTTATTCTTACCTTTGTGTGGATATCCCTGTGTATTTTATTTCTAGCATATCAAATTAGCTGCTGTTATTTTTTATTATTTGTACTCTAAATTGTAATAAATTTGTTCCTTTTTATAACCTCTGCCTATTGATTGTGGTGTCTCGGGGATCTCGAAGTATTGTGCCCAGTGGGCAACATTAGCACTCTGAGACCCCCACCACACGGATAAAATGGACTTTTTAGCCAGAACGTGATCGTTTTTCAATGAAGGAAAAATATTTCCTATGGAACTTTTCTATTGGCAATATCGGTAGAGGGTGCAAATCCTGGTTGTTTTTCTGGTGAGAAACGATCGCGTTCTGGCCAAAAAGTCCCTTTCATCCGTGTGGTGGAGGGCTCAGAGTGCTAACGGGTCAAAGACGAGACGCCCTTTTTTTGGGTACGGACACATAAAAGTACCATGACATGAAGAGGATTACATATTGGATACATCAGGTGAAAGTACATGGTCCACTTTGTAATGTCAGTAACTTTTGATGAAAAAAAGAATTAAGAGCATAGGTGAAATAAGCTCATAAAGTCCATATTTGTCATTCAGTGTAATGGTACGAACTACAATTTCAATGAAACATGTTTAAATATTCATGTGAAAAAATAAACAAAGGTCTGTTTTAACTGTCCTGGCATAATTGTACAGGTGTTGGTCATGTTATATTAAAAGCACGTTGCAATACTCCTTTGTTTTGATATTCAAATCATTAGGGGACTTTTGTGCCCACTACTCAATTAATTACAGATCATTCAGTGTAATGAGATAAAGCTGGCCTTTTTAAACGACCAATCTAGTATATAGTCAGCTGAACACCTGTGCCATTGTTAGAAGAACTCCTGAAGACTTTGGAGGTGGTATCAGAAGGTGAGTTTCCCTCTCTGAAATATGTGATATATCCATGTTGTTATGATGTGGTACCAGTGGACACAAAATGAAATCACTTTTATAGTTGAAATTTAATGGAAACAAAAAACATGTCAATTTTAGGTTCAATGAAGACCTTAAACATAGCTGCTTACTATGACGTGCATTTCATTGATTTATTTTTATGTCATACACTATCTTTGCATTTTACTATATTACACTGAATGGTCACATCTTAGAAAATGGACTGAAAAGGAATGTTGTGTACGATTTCCTGAACAGAAAATATTAAACTTAAACAATAGACACTCTAAGCTACCCAAAAAAGTTAAAACATTTTGTAAGAGAATACTTTTATTTTTTTTAGGCTTGGAAACGCTTATTCAACTTTGACCCACTAAGGTAAAGTCCATTTTATCCGTGTGGTGGAGGGCTCAGAGTGCTAACACTAAGGTAAAGTCCATTTTATCCGTGTGGTGGGGGGTCAGAGTGCTAAGGTAAAGTCCATTTTATCCGTGTGGTGGGGGGTCAGAGTGTTAACACTAAGGTAAAGTCCATTTTATCCGTGTGGTGGGGGGTCAGAGTGTTAACACTAAGGTAAAGTCCATTTTATCCGTGTGGTGGGGGGTCAGAGTGCTAATGTAGCAGGTGGCTACAGCCTCTGCCGTGATGGCCTGGAAAAACCAATATCTGCCCCCGGACCAATGGGATGTCCTCTTGGTCTGGTGGTTAAGATGTTGGACTATCACACGGGAGACCCGGGTTCGAATCCCGGGCGTTACACTAACACTAAGGTAAAGTCCATTTTATCCGTGTGGTGGGGGGTCAGAGTGTTTCCACTAAGGTAAAGTCCATTTTATCCGTGTGGTGGGGGGCTCAGAGTGCTAACACTAAGGTAAGTAGGCTTTCTAATGACACAAGACGTGTTTATTTTGGTGAGTAGGTAAAACGTTCTCTATATATCTGTAGCAGGTGGCTACAGCCTCTGTCGTGATGGCCTCCAAAGTCTAGTATCTGCCCCCTGACCAAGGGGATGTCCTCTTGGTCTAGCGGTTAAGATGTTGGACTTTCATGTGGGAGACCCGGGTTCGAATCCCGGGCGTTACATATCCACTGGAGAAGAGAGGCTGGTCGGGTGGAGTAATGGCAGATTGCATGGAGAGGAGCAGAGCTCCAATGCAAGTCAGACTTGGAATCAGTGGAGCTCTGGACCTAGCTAGTTACAGGCATATCGGTTACATTAGAGTCCATTTGGTTACATTAGAGTCCATTTGGTTACATTTGGTGTTCACATGAGAGACTGAGTAGACGACAAAATTATGTTTTTTGAAAATGTGTGTGTGTGAGCGCATGCACGCAGTGTGTCCCTCTCCTATAGGGCTGAGCTGTCCCACCCTGTCGCCCCTGCTCCACACACACACACGCACACGCACACGCACACGCACACACACACACACACACACACACACGCACACGCACACACACACACACACACACACACAAACATAATTCATTTAAATTTATGTTGCTTGAATGAATTAAAGATACCGCTCTTCACTTTAGGGGCGGAGCCTTCTGGTATTTTGTGTTTTGTCAACACTAGAATTAATGCTGTTTATTGGCGTATTGATAGAGCAGCCTCTCCATCGATTCACCTGTCGCCTGCCTGTTACATCAATATATTACCATATCGATTTATTGAATTCTTTAAGTCCAAACATCATAGCTAAAAACTGTGAAGGACATATACAGTGTACATAATCGGATAAAGAGTGCAATGTTGGTTTATGTTATGTGTCTTCCAGGTGAATCATGTGACCTTGGTGTCCAGCAGTGATTGGATGGACTCATCATGTGACCTCGGTGTCCAGCAGTGATTGGATGGACTCATCATGTGACCTTGGTGTCCAGCAGTGATTGGATGGACTCATCATGTGACCTTGGTGTCCAGCAGTGATTGGATGGACTCATCATGTGACCTCGGTGTCCAGCAGTGATTGGATGGACTCATCATGTGACCTCGGTGTCCAGCAGTGATTGGATGGACTCATCATGTGACCTCGGTGTCCAGCAGTGATTGGATGGACTCATCATGTGACCTCGGTGTCCAGCAGTGATTGGATGGACTTATCATGTGACCTCGTGACCACGTACGCTCTGTCTGAAACACCGAAAACGTCCAGTAGAAGACATCTCAAAGTAAGGAACAGTTTCATTTGTGTTGTTTCTGCTGGGTCTGTGTATTCAATTTAAATTTGAATTTTAAAATGTCTCAATTCATTTTTTAACAACCACACCAAAGTAAATCTGGGAATCGGGTAAGGTTTTCTTTTGCTTTAAATACCTATTCATACATTTTAATCATCCTGAAGGAATGTTTTCCTCATCCCCCTCGGGTGGTTCACAAGAGACCCCCCAACCTACGAAACATGCTGGTTAGGGCTGATTTGCCCCCCCAAACACCCACACATTTCTTGAGCAACATACCCTCTGGGAATTATCCCTGTGGCAGATGCCAACAATGTAATTTCACACGCAAATCAAGATTTTTTAATCATCCACACACAGGTAAAAAAAATTGACATTAAAGGCATCATCACATGCTCCACAGCCAATGTTATTTATATGCTTAAGTGCCCATGTGGTCTTGTCTATGTTGGCAAAACTTCCAGACCCCTAAAAACACGTATATCAGAACATCGGAGCACTATTCGCAATAACACCATCACCAGTCCTGTAGCAGTCCATTTTGGTAAAGCCGGCCACAATGTCTCTACACTCAGATACACAGGTATCGAATTGATTGAACCCCCACGGAGAGGGGGTGACATCAACAACATCCTATTAAAACGTGAACTCTTTTGGATACACACACTACAGACTATGGGCGCGATTTTCATTCCCCCCCTTGTCCCTAACGTTACCCGATACCCGCAGCGAATTCCCTTATTGCTATTTTGGTCACCTTTTCTCTTCCCTTAGCCACTATTCTTTATGCCGACACCGTTATTTGTGGCTGGAGGTGTGGTCATGGGCGTGTTTGTTGCGCAGTCCCTTAAGTTGCTAATTTCGTCAAATAGATTTGGGAACTAGATAACGCCATCAGAGACCACCCGTTAACCGATCTGAGAAGGCAGAGCCACGGCACGGTGCGTGTGTCTGTGCGCCTTTGGAGATGTCCACGACCCCACGTGGAAAGGCGGCAGTTCAATTCATCTCCTTATTTATGGATTGTCCTATAAACAGCTGTAGATTGCCTGCTGTCGGTCACTTCCTTGTGTTTAGGTAATGTACAGTATATAATATAATTAAATACATTAATTAACTTGTGATGCAATGCTGTAAATTGCAAAAAAGTCGGCACTTCGCGGCAAAAGAAACGTTTTTTTGATCATTGATTTCTCGGTCAATTCTGGACCGTTTTTTACATTTCAAAGTGCAGCGTGACGGTAAAACCCTTGTCTCTAATGCTGTATAGTATATGTGGGTAGGTCTTCTCTACGATGCGGGATCGGGCAAACTATAACTGTCGGGGATTAGGCGAACCGTTTCCGCCTAATCCCCGACAGTTGCAGTTTGCTCGGTCCCGCATTGTAGAGAAGACCTACCCACATACACTATACAGCATCTGAGAGAGAAGGGTTTTACCGTCACGCTGCACTTTGAAATGTAAAAAATGGTCCAGAATTGACCGAGAAATCAATGATCAAAAAAACGTTTCTTTTGCCGCGAAGTGCCGACCTTTTTGCAATTTACTTTTCGCAGACTTGGGATAAATGCACGCCACATACAGCAAAAAAACATGGAACATGTTTTTTCAACATAACATGTTGAATGGTAAGAAATGATTGAGAATTGACCGACCTATAATTGTTTGAAAATGAGAGCATAATCTTTGATAATAGGCGTCTGTCCTAAGCCCGCAGCCAGGCTGCGTGCTTCGGAGGGTCAGACATAGCAGTAGGGATAAGGGAAATAGATAAGGGATGAATTAAAGGGAATGGCAAGACCAACACGGATTGGTTGAAAGCTAAAAACGCCCAAACCACACCTATGCATAATTTAACGGGTAAAGGAGGTATTTAAGGGAGATGGCATGGTACGAAATTAGCGACTTTAGTGGGGGAACGCCTCTTCCCCAATGCTATGTGCGTTAATTGCGCATAAGGGCTAATGTAACCAAAATCGGGCCCTATGTCTCCTAGAGGTTTAAATGAAGAGTACGACATCAGACCATATCTTTAATCGACATCTGTGAGTTACCAGCTATGTATGTGTCCATGGATACACAGGGACCGGGTAATAGGTCCAGTGTGCGTCTAAGGCCATATATATAGTATTTTCCTTCGTTCTCAAATGGATCCACTCCTATGTTGTTGTATTGTACCTAGGGCTCACTCTCCTTTTTAAACTTGTTGTTTGGGGTATATGTGTCATTGTCCCTACTATACATGTATTTACTTATACTTATATTTAGAATAGACAGAGGCGCCTCTTAGGCAGCGTTATGACAGCTTGTGCTTGAATACTCTGTATACCTAATGGTTTGTATAAAAATACTGTGATTTGTAAATTTGTAAATAATGTAATTGATATGTGTTGTCACCTATGCTGGTCACCTGACAGGTGACAAGTGGGTAATGGACCACAGGTGTGCAGTGTCATTTGGGGTGTCTGTATATATATATGCATGTCTGTCTAGTGTTTGTAAAGGTCTGAGGAAGGGCTCCGGCCCGAAACGTCACCTTATAAGTAAAACAATATTCGGGAGCAGCAATTGGTGTGCAGATTTTCTTTCTTTCATATCTTCCATTTTAATCAACCTATTTCGTAATTCTATATAGATTTTCCTAAATAAAGTGCTTCTCAAATAAAATTCAGATTCAAATGGACGAAGAATCCACAGACCTGCTGCTGTTTGTTGTAGTGATGTGACGGAAGCTGTTCTGTTTGTTGTAGTGATGTGACAGAAGCTGTTCTGTTTGTTGTAGTGATGTGACAGAAGCTGTTCTGTTTGTTGTAGTGATGTGACAGAAGCTGTTCTGTTTGTTGTAGTGATGTGACAGAAGCTGTTCTGTTTGTTGTAGTGATGTGACGGAAGCTGTTCTGTTTGTTGTAGTGATGTGACAGAAGCTGTTCTGTTTGTTGTAGTGATGTGACAGAAGCTGTTCTGTTTGTTGTAGTGATGTGACGGAAGCTGTTCTGTTTGTTGTAGTGATGTGACAGAAGCTGTTCTGTTTGTTGTAGTGATGTGACGGAAGCTGTTCTGTTTGTTGTAGTGATGTGACGGAAGCTGTTCTGTTTGTTGTAGTGATGTGACGGAAGCTGTTCTGCTGCTGTTCTCTGTGGATCCAACATGTTTCTGGATCTGGAATCCAATGATGATGTGAAGCAGCGTTCAGTGAGTTGAGTTGTTTCAGTAGTCAGTGAGTTGAGTTGTTTCAGCAGTCAGTCAGTGAGTTGAGTTGTTTCAGCAGTCAGTCAGTGAGTTGAGTTGTTTCAGCAGTCAGTGAGTTGAGTTGTTTCAGCAGTCAGTCAGTGAGTTGAGTTGTTTCAGCAGTCAGTCAGTGAGTTGAGTTGTTTCAGCAGTCAGTGAGTTGAGTTGTTTCAGCAGTCAGTCAGTGAGTTGAGTTGTTTCAGCAGTCAGTGAGTTGAGTTGTTTCAGCAGTCAGTCAGTGAGTTGAGTTGTTTCAGCAGTCAGTCAGTGAGTTGAGTTGTTTCAGCAGTCAGTCAGTGAGTTGAGTTGTTTCAGCAGTCAGTCAGTGAGTTGAGTTGTTTCAGCAGTCAGTCAGTGAGTTGAGTTGTTTCAGCAGTCAGTCAGTCAGTTGAGTTGTTTCAGCAGTCAGTCAGTGAGTTGAGTTGTTTCAGCGGTTGGTGAGTTGTATCAGAAAGGTTCCCACAGGGATAAGGGTTTTGCCTTCATAGCGACGTCGCTTTTTTTAATCCTCTTCCTATCGTTGTGAATTCACCAGTCAATGAGCTCTTCAGACTCTGCTGAGACAGGAGAGTTTAACGTACTGATGATGTGTTGTTGCAACAGTTTACTCTACATGGAAGGATTTTCAGTCTGCTCTGTTGAAGGATGTGATTTGAAACTGATGTGATGGCTTTCATTCTATTCTCTAGCTATAATGCATTATGAGGGCACTCATAGGGCATTATAATGCACTCTTGACTGACTACTTATAATACATTATGATTACCTATACACACAACTCAAGTCAACGTAGTAACGACTCATAGTATGCTATAATAGCCCATGCAGTATCATGACTCGTCATTGCATGAATTAAGTAAAGTGACATAGATATGGATGCATCTATAATAATGGATAATTCATCATAATGCTTCATTGTAGGGGCTAAGTAAAGTGTGATGCATTTACATGCATTTAAAATAATCTATGCTGCATCTTAAGTGGTTATTCTGCAAGACACAATAATACAGTAACATGTAGGTGTTGTAGGAATGGAAACTGAATACCTAATAAATCTCTCTTGTTTGTTTAACCCAATGGGTACAAAGTTGCATGCTTAAATTAGGATATTAATGGACATCACAGAAGTGTAACAAGAAAGTTAAACATGGAATGTGCAAGACACATGTTCTGTCCAGCTTGCATCATAATTCACAATACAGGATATGGATTTGGCATTGCCTGAACAACTGGGCCATAATACTCTGCATAAACAGAAATCAAGACAACAGAAACGATCTGCGTCCAAAATAGCATTTTATGATCACAGTGAGTTGGAATAAATTGTTAACATTTGTCACACAGTAGCAGCTTGGGCCTCATGCGCTATCATTAAGCTAGCTTTACCTGCTAAGTTAAGCTAACAAACTGCAAAGCAGAACAAAACTACAAACCAAGTACAACCACAATATTTTGGAGACACACAGCCACATTCTCCACTACCAAATATCCCCTGGTCAAAATGCTACTGTATGTGTCTAAATCAACCTACTTTCTGATATCTGACCTGCAACAAGACAACAAGACAAACACACAGGGTGAATCACATGTTCTGTCAAGGCCCCAGTACATGCTGTATTGTGGTACCAACCAACCACAATACAGCATGTACTCAGGGTTGCCAGATTGGAATGGTAGTGCAACTTAACCCAAGTGCAACTTAAAACCAACCCACTTCAATAAACACCAGCCCATTGCCATCAGATTTGGCAGAGATAAAATGAACGTCTATATGTGCAGCTACAAGACACCCATTGAATAGATGGGTATCATTGGGTGGCTAAGGTGTATCTTTCCTTGTCAAAACTAGTACCATGTAATGCCTTTATCGTTTCATATGAGTTTGTCCAATATGAGTGTTTTTATAGACTTGGGCTGGTTTCAAGTAATGCTTGGGGCTGGAAACTGTCTGTCTATCTGGCAACCTTGAATACACATTGTGGGTGATACAAGCTGGACAGAACAGGTCACTCAATGTCTGTTTGTTTAAACAGTCTTGTTGCAGGTCAGATATCAAGGTTCAAGGTTCAAGGTTTTTTATTTGTCACTCCAGTGTATGTCAAGACATATACAGGGATGAAATAGCGTTTCCATTCTCCACAGTGCAATAGACAAGACAGTGCAATAGACAATAGTCAAGACAATAGACAGTGCAATAAGACAAGGTCGAGACAATAGACGAGACAAACAATAGTGCAGCAGACCAGTAAGGTGCGAACATTTCACCTAACTTGAGGTGAAGGCTAACCAGGTGTGATGAAGTGGCAGTAGTGTGAAGCTAACAGACAGTTAGACAGGACATATACAACTACTAAAAACTACTACTAGAAACTACAGTATACTACAGTATACTACAACTAAAAATCTAAGCTATATACGAGACTACAGTACATAGCTGCAACTAAACAACAACATATAGCTTACTATGGGGTGAGGTATACATGTGCAAGATAGGATAGGAAAGGAAAGCAGCAGTTCGATCCAGTCCTTCAGTTGTATGTGTGTTTGACCATGTGTGTGTGAGTGCGTGCATGTGCGTGAGTGTGTGTGCATGTGTAAGGGGCAGTGGGTAGTTGAAAGTTCAGCGTCCGTGTGCATGTGTGTGTAGGGACTTCAGCGTGTGCGTGTGTGCGCGTGCACCCCCACCGTGGGAGGGGGGAGGAGTGGCAGCATGGGGGGGTGCGGAGTGGGAGCGTGCACAGTGGCGTGCGCAGTGCGAGGGAGTGGGAGGGAGTTCAGCATCCTGACGGCTTGGTGAACGAAGCTATCGAAGCCGTGCGTAGGGTGGGTGGTGTCGCCTGCGATCTGTAGCGCCCTGCGGGTCACCTGTGTGTTGTAGATGTCCTGCAGGGACAGAAGGGGGACACCCACGATCTTCTCCGCTGCTCTCACTGTGCGCTGCAGGGACTTTCTGCAGGATGCTGTGCACCCGCCGAACCACACAGTTATGCAGCTGGTCAGGATGCTCTCGATCGTGCCGCGGTAGAAGGAGCACATGATGGGGGCTGGGGCTCTGGCTCTTCTCAGTCTACGGAGGAAGTAGAGGCGCTGCTGAGCCTTCTTGACCAGTGCTGTGGTGTTCGTGTTCCAGGAGAGGTCCTCTGTGATGTGTACACCAAGGAATTTGGTGCTCTTCACTCTCTCCACTGCAGTTCCGTTGATGCTCAGTGGGGAGTGCTGGGTGTGCGCTCTCCGAAAGTCCACAATGATCTCCTTCGTCTTCTCCACGTTGAGAAGGAGGTTGTTGTTTGCACACCACGTGGTCAGCTGGCTCACCTCATCTCTGTAGTTAGACTCATCGTTGTTGTGGATGAGACCGACCACAGTTGTGTCGTCCGCAAACTTGACGAGGATGTTGTTGCTGTGCGTTGGAGTGCAGTCATGGGTTAGCAGGGTGAAGAGGAGGGGGCTGAGCACACATCCCTGGGGGGCCCCCGTGTTCAGGGTGATGGTGCTGGATGTGTTTCCGCTGACTCGGACTGCCTGCGGTCTCCCAGTCAGGAAGTCCAGCAGCCAGTTGCACAGTGACGTGTTCACTCCCAGCTGGTCCAGCTTGTGTATGAGCTGCTGGGGGATGATGGTGTTGAATGCTGAGCTGAAGTCGATGAACAGCATCCGTACGTGTGCGTCCTTGGTGTCCAGGTGGGTGAGGGCAGAGTGAAGTACGGTGGAGATTGCATCGTCGGTTGATCTGTTGGCCCGATATGCAAACTGGTAGGGATCCAGGTTAGGAGGGAGGATACCTTTGATGTGATGCATGACTAAACGCTCGAAGCACTTCATGATGATTGGAGTCAGTGCAACAGGGCGGTAGTCATTGTAGCAGGTTGGAGAAGGTTTCTTCGGGATGGGGATGATGGTGGTCTCTTTGAAGCATGTAGGGACAGCAGCCTGGCTCAAGGAGATGTTAAAGATGTCTGTGATGACATGAGCCAGTTCTCCTGCACAGTCTTTCCACACCCGACCGGGAATGTTGTCAGGGCCCGGTGCCTTGCGGGCGTTGATCCTGGAGAGGGAGCGCCGTACACTGTCTTGAGACAGTAGCAGCGCCTGGTCGTCCGGGGAGGGGGTGACTTTCGTGCAGGGGTGCTGTTTTGGGCTTCAAAGCGCCCAAAGAAGTTGTTAAGGTTGTTCAGCAGGGAGATGTTGTTGTCACAGGTCCGTGGTCGGGGTTTATAGTCCGTGACGGTCTGGATCCCCTGCCACAGGCTCCTGGTGTCTCTGCTGTCGATGAAGCGGTCAGCTATTCTCTTGCTGTACTGTCTCTTTGCCTCTTTGATGCCACGGACCAAATTGGCCCTTGCTGTTCTCAAGCCCTCGTCATCGCCTGCTCTGAAAGCTGCATTCCGGACCTTCAGTAGCCTGTGGACTTCCGCTGTCAGCCATGGCTTCTGGTTGGCCCGTACTGTGATGGTCTTGGTCTCTGTGACATCATTGATGCATTTGCTGATGTAAGCAGTGACAGTCTCAGTGAATTCGTTGATGTCCGTGTGGCCAGAGTAGGTGGCTGCATGCTTGAACATGTGCCAGTCTGTTGTGTCGAAGCAGTCCTGCAATGCAGACATTGCCCCATCTGGCCACACTTGAACCTGTTTCTGAACCGGTTTGGTGGCTTTGCACCTGGGTCTGTAGGCTGGTATTAGCATAACAGTGCAGTGATCGGAGGCGCCTAGGTGGGGGAGGGGGAAGGCTCTGTAAGCTCCCCTCTTGTTTGTGTAGACGAGGTCCAAAATGTTTTCTCCTCTGGTCGGGAAGCTGACATGTTGGTAGAGTAGTGGACACACTGATTTGAGGTTTGCGTGATTAAAGTCCCCAGCCACTGCGAGGAAAGCGTCTGGGTGTGCCATCTGTTGTTCATTGATGGCATTGTTCAGTTCTAGAAGTGCGTCCTCTCTGTCCTTCAGGCTGGAGGAGGGGGGGATATACACAGCCACGAGCAAAATGGCTGTGAACTCCCTCGGAAGAAAAAAAGGACGGCACTTTAAAAACATGAACTCCAGGAGGGCTGTGCAGTGTTTCTGAACCACGACAGTGTCACGGCACCAGGCGTCTTTGATATAAACAACCAGTCCACCGCCACGTGTTTTCCCACCGGCCGTTATATTCCTGTCCGCCCGGTAGCATGTAAGTCCCTCCAGCTGTATGGCGGAGTCCGGGACGCCGACGCTAAGCCATGATTCCGTGAAAACAAAGACACAGCAGTCTCTCACGTGTTGTTGGGACGTTCTCATGAGTTGTATGTCGTCCAGTTTATTGTCCAGAGAACGTACGTTCGCGAGTAGGATCGAGGGAATAGCTGGCTTGTTGGGACGAGCCGCCAGCCTCGCACGAACGCCGCCGCGCTTGCCGCGTTTCTGTCTCCTCTCACACCGCCTGCGGCGCCTCCGAGGCGGGCATGAGACTGTAGTCAGAGTCGGCAGTGGCGCGGCGCGGCACGGCGCTGCGCTCTGCTGCTGCTTGGATATTCCCAGGGTGCGTAATTCCTCCTCTGTAGTAGAAATTAACTCCATAAATCCCGTGTTGGCGAGCTGTAGAAGTTGCTCACGGCTGTAAGTGTATCTTGTTGTACAAGAACACGAGGAACGTTCAGACAAACATAGTAAACAAAACAAAAAACATGTTTGCACTGCGGAGCTGCTGGGGGCCGCTGCGTGCGTACGCGCCGCCATCTTGGTTTTCAGAAAGTGGGTTAATTTATCAGAAAGTGGGTTAATTTAGACACAAAGTAGCATATAACTGGGGATATCTTGATAGTGGAAAAGGTGTCTGTGTGTCTCCACAATGTTTAGGTTGTACTTAGTAATAATGTTGTGCTTAGCACTTTGGTTGGTTAGCTTAGCAGCTAAAGCTAACTTACAATAGTGATAGTGACTGCAGGGGCCCAAGCTGCATTATGGTGTTTATGTCCAGTCAGTCAGGTAATGAGGATGCCATATCCTATATTGTGAATTGCTGGACAGAACATGTGTCTTATGCATTGTGTGTTTAACTTTCTTGTTACAGCTCTGTGATTTCCAGTAAAATCCTAAAATCATACCACACTGAGATTCACTCATTTAAATGTTAACAGAGTACCATTTGCACCCATTGTGTCACATAAGTAAGTAGCCTTGCCAGGCCATGATGTCAGGAGGCCCGGCTGAGCCATTGAGGCCCATATAGGTCAGGAGCCTATCTCCTGTTTCTGTAGCGTGAGGCAGCTTGATGTACAAGTACACCCCCTGGACATGACGCTAGTATATCGCAGGGACTTACCCCCAATCCATCCCTTTATGCTGAGTGCCAAGCAGGGAGGCATTGGGTCCCATTTTTAGAGTCTTTGGTATGACCCGGCCGGGAATCGAACCCCAACCTCCCAGTCTCAGGGCGGACACTCTAACCACAAGGCCACTGAGCTGGTATTGTGTCACATAAAGACACAATACCAGCTCATATCTTAGAACACCTACATGTAACTGTATTATTGTGTCTTGCAGAATAACCACTTAAGATGCAGCATAGATTATTTTAAATGCATGAAAATGCACCACACTTTACTTAGCCCCTACAATGAAGCATTATGATGAATTATGCATTATTATACATGCATCCATATGTATGTCACTTTACTTAACACATGCAATGATGAGTCATGATACTGCATGGGCTATTATAGCATACTATGAGTCGTTACCAGAGCTGGTCCCGTTACTTTAAAAAAGTAATTAGTTATAGTTACTCACTACTTCTTCCAAAAAGTAACTGAGTTAGTTACCCAGTTACTCTAAAATAAAAGTAATTAATTACCAAGAAAGTAACTATTTCCGTTACTTGCTGACTTTCATTTGGGACAGAATTGGCGACAACTTTTTTTTTTTTTGTCCCATTCACATTCATTCAATGCAATGCATTCAAACGGCTCTCCTCCGGTTTGCCCCCTCAATGTCGTGAGCGCATGGGTTAAGCAGCCAGGGCTACACAGCTCTTCCTGACTTGGGACCCGGATGTTTTTGGGCAGATCGCCAGATGATCGATTAGACAAGACAACAGACACAGCATAACAGAAACAGCACATCCTGTTTAGGAGATCTGAGCTTCAAAATAAGGGTTTTTTACCGATCGAACTGGTTTGAGCCGTGGCAATGGGGAGGAAACAAAGAAGATCCGATCGCGGTGAATGAGGTAACGATCCGTATTCGACTGTCAGTAACGGTAACGCCGTTATAGATATGGGGAAAATAATTAGTTAGATTAGTCCGTTACTGAAAAAATAACGCCACTACGCAACGCCGTTTGTTTGAACGGCGTTATGTCCAGCACTGGTCGTTACTACAGTTGACTTGAGTTGTGTGTATAGGTAATCATAATGTATTATAAGCAGTCAGTCAAGAGTGCATTATAATGCCCTATGAGTGCCCTCATAATGCGTTATAGCTATGGTCTTCATAGGTATTCAAGAGCATCCATAGAATATTTGGACTAAAGTCATTATAATGCATTATAAGTGACATTATAATGTTTTATGACTGTTGATACGGCGCATAAGAAAGCATTGTGTGTTTATGAGTGTAGTTATAAAGCATTATGAATGCATTATAATGCACTATGAATGCCTTCATAATGCATTATAGATGTGGGTATCATAGAAAGTGTTACCCATAATCCTTCCCTGACGGCTAGTACGGCAAGCTAAGGGGGATCTAATAAATGAATCAATCAGTCAATCCCACTAGATCAGGGGTTTTCAACAGGTGGTCCGGGGACCACCAGTGGTCCTTGAGAAGGTTCCAGGTGGTCCCCAGGCTAAATGATTGGTTAATCATTTAACCAATGGTTAGGTTGGTTAACCACATGCAACTCTTGAGAATGTAAAAATGTTTTTTTTTTTTTTTTTTCTCAAGATTTAAAATATTCATCATCTGAATTAGCACCACTTAATTAAGAAGGTTACACTGTTTTGTTGGCAAAATCCAGCCTGGAATTGTGGACAAAACCGAAAGAATTATTTAATTTTAGGTCTTTGGTGTGAAAATGTAATCAAATGGAGTCATAGAGGTTGAAAACCCCTGCACTAGATGATCTATAATCACCTGAACAACAAAAGATGGATCAAATGGATCAAAGACGGAGCCAAAAGATTTGCCTGAAGACACCACGTAAGATTCCCATCGTGGAGTCGAACTCAAAGCTGATCCAGCAGGTGTTCCACATTAACAACTGGAATGAGAAGAGAATTAATGTTAACGTGTTTTTTTTTTTTTTTTGCGGGATCTCTATTGTCTCAAGCTCCTCTAAACTTTAAGACAGGGGTTTTCAACAGGAGGTCCGGGGAGCACCAGTGGTCCCTTGAGAGGATTCCAGAGGGTCCCAATGCAGGCTAAATGATGGAAAGTTGGTTAACCAGATGTAACTCTTTGATTGTGTGAAAAATAATTTGGTTTCATGTTTACGCTCTAAAGAGTTAAAATATTCATCATGTTAATTAGCCCAAGTCTACACAACTAGAGAATGTAGAAGATTAATTCTGTGTGCCTGCCAGTATGGCAGAAGCACACAGGTTGTGATTCGTCAACTTAATCCATAATCATATTTATATCCAAAATTTTGACCGCTATGGCCGGCCACACGGTTTGCACAATCCCCGCAATATATACATCAAAACGTGCGGCTCGGCCGGGAAAGATGTGCTTGTGCTTTTCTTTCCGATACGCGTTACCGTGCCAACGTAATTCGCAATAAACGACGCAGAAAATCCCCATTCGAAATGAATGGGGGCACACTGAAAAAATCAGAAAAAGAAGCGCTTATTTGGAGCCACATTACTCTAAATCAGAAAAAGAAGCGCTTATTTGGAGCCACATTACTCTGGCACACTGTGGCGTAGAAACACGATTTTAACTTTAAACAGCAGGCGCGGCTGTCGACTTCGTCATGGTTCAGACGGTATTCGAATATGTTGCACGGTTTGTCCGCTATCGCAGTTCAAAGTGTGCATGGTTCAAGAATTTAGCGGAGCTTAGAGGCTCGCACGACCAGTGAGCGAGTGAAACAGAGTGCGAGATGCAGTGTCTCGAGGTTCGGGTCATGACCGAACAAATCGTCCTCACGGCCACAATATTCGCTTTACACGCGTGGTTTTCGGACATTTTGTAGACAAACTTCTCGCCTTTCACCCAATGTGACCACTAAAGCCCAGTCAGGTACAGAACCGGTGCTACGGGCCTCAGAGCGAGATGACGTAACCTCCCGTCTCCATATTAATTACATTGTAATGTGCTGCATTTTAGCGTTGGACGTTTCTTTTCAAACGCAAATTCTTAAATCGCTCTTACGACCACGTCTTTTATCGTACCAATACCACGATCGCACACAACATAGCGTGCGAAGTCGTAACGCCCACATCAAAAAAGTAAATGCTTACGAGTTTTAATTTTCGCGTGAGAGGCCTTCGTTCCAAGAGAGGGCTACCCATTGACTCCCTGTTTAAACTAATGGACAATAGTATATGTACTGATGCACTGAACACAGGTGTAACAGATTAGGCCCTAATTAGATGGCTGCCACTAGCCACATGTGCGCAGAGACACGCACACACATGCTCTCCTCTCCAGTCTATGCTTTGCTGCATAGTGTACTTGCTCATGGAGTTCTCCATGGGGTTAGACATGCCCAATTATGGAGTATGTGACGCACACGCGCGCGCGCGCACACACACACACACACACACACACACACACACACACACCACACACACACACGCGCACACGCATGCACACACACAGTCCGGGTCCTCTCTGAGGTCACCTGATGGGCCACGACTGGTTATTCATGCATGCAGCAACACACGCACACACATATACACACACACACAAGCACACATGCACACTCACGCACACACACATTGGCAAATCAGGCATTCCCAAATATGGAGTATACGCACACTCATACTGTGGCCGCTAAACCAAATGAACCCTATCTTATAGGTCTGTATGTAACCAAATGGACCCGTACGGGTCTTAATAACATAAATCCCACCCCCTGTCTTCCTATTGGCTGGTCTTTACACAGCTATAACTTGGGTTTGGAACATGCTACCGCCTCAGTATTTGGTAGATGGAGGTACTGAGCCAATAGGAACAAGTTAGCATTACTTAGCATTATTAGCATTACTTAACATTATTGGCATTTTCACAATCCTTAGCATTACTTAGCATTATTAACTATACTTAGCATTAGCATTACTAAGCATCATTAGCATTTTTTAGGATTATTAGTAGTTTCACAATGCTTAGCATTACTTAGCATTATTAACAATACTTAGCATTAGCATTAATTACCATCATTAGCATTACTTAGCATTATTAGCATTTTCTCCACAGTTAGCATTACTTTGCATTAGCATTATTAGCATTACTTAGCATTATTAGCATTTTCACAATCCTTAGCATTACTTGCATTATTAACTATACTTAGCATTAGCAATAATTAGCATCATTCGCATTACTTAGCATTATTAGCATTTTCTCAATAGTTAGCATTACTTTGCATTATTGGTATGTTAGCATAGCTTTAGCATGTTAGCATGCTACTACGTTAGCCTAGCATGTTAGCATGCTAACTCCCGCGAAAGTTTGCACACACTTGGCGAGTGGCAGGCACACAGTAAAATTTCTTAGAAATTTTGTTTCTAGTTCATTCTGTGTGCCTGCCAGTATGGCAGAAGCACACAGGTTGTGATTCGTCAACTTAATCCATAATCATCAGACACACAATCATCTATCTATCCGAAATTTTGACCGCTATGGCCGGCCGCACGGTTTGCACAATCCCCGCAATATATACATCAAAATGTGCGGCTCGGCCGGGAAAGATGTGCTTGTGCTTTTCTTTCCGATACGCGTTACCGTGCCAACGTAATTCGCAATAAACGACGCAAAAAATCCCCATTCGAAATGAATGGGGGCACACCGAAAAAATCAGAAAAAGAAGCGCTTATTTGGAGCCACATTACTCTGGCACACTGTGGCATAGAAACACGATTTTAACTTTAAACAGCAGACACGGCTCTCGACTTTGTCATGGTTCAGACGGTATTCGAATATGTTGCACGGTTTGTCCGCTATCGCAGTTCAAAGTGTGCATGGTTCGAGAATTTAGTGGTGCTTAGAGGCTCGCACGACCAGTGAGCGAGTGAAACAGAGTGCGAGATGCAGTGTCTCGAGGTTCAGGTCATGACCGAACAAATCGTACTCAAGGCCACAATATTCGCTTTACATGCGTGGTTTTCGGACATTTTGTAGACAAACTTCTCGCCTTTCACCCAATGTCATCAAAAAAGCACAGACATGTACAGAACCAGAGCTACGGGCCTCAGAGCGACCCGACGTATGCTCCAGTGTCCCTATCAATTCCATTATAATTCGCTGGATTTTGCCGTTTGACATTTCTTATCCAACACCGATTCTTAAATCGTTCCCATGACCACGTCTTTTATCGTACCAATACCACGATCGCACACAAGATACCTAATCGAGTCGGGACGCCCACATCGAAAAAAGTAATGGCTTACGAGTTTTCGTTTTCGCGTGAGAGGCATTTGTTTGCTGCAAGTCCCGCCCATTGACTCCCTGTTTAATGAAGGAGCTAAAGTAACTGCATTGTTGCCATCAACCAGTTGTGACAGATTAAGGCCTAATTAGCTGGCTGCCACTAGAGTTATAAGACCTCTAGTATAGCAGCTAGAAGACATATTTAGGCAGAATCGTTCAAATGATGATACAGGCGTGACCTTTGGTACAAATCATCCTTGGAGGTCACTTTTTGATTTAAGAAATCTAGACACTTAAAAATCCAAGATGGCGCCCCCCAAAATCCAAGATGTCCGCCCAGAAATGTGGTTTTTCCTTTATAACTTCAAATGCCTTGATTTAAGCACTATAAATGTATTGAGAGTGAATATAAAGTCTGGTATTGTGAATATTTTGGTACCAAGCACATGTCTGTATCTATTACGGTTCTTGAGATACAGTATACAGGTACTTTTACACACTTGGGAGAGCAACACATTTGTAATATTGATTCTTAAGCTAATGTAATGGTGATACAGGCATGAAAATTGGTACACACGCTCTTCAAACCCCACTATTCACAAAAGCACTGCGTGCCATGCAAAATTCTAAGATGGCGGCCCCCAAAATCCAAGATGTCTGTCCAAAAATGTGGTTTTTCCTTTATAACTCGAATTGCAACGGCTTTAGGCCCCATAAGTGTATTGGTAGTGAATATAAAGTTGGCCATTACGGACATTTTGGTACCAAGTACATGTCTGTACGTTATACAGATATTGAGTTACAACATATAGATAGTGATGAGGCAACATAATTGTAACATTTTGGCACGTTTCACTCTTTTACTCAAGGATCCTTTTATCATCAGATCTACCATTTTCAGGAAATGGACCTACATGGGTCTGCTATCATAAACCACTTCAATTTTTTCAATTGATGAAACAGGTCGGGAGTTATTAAACCGAACGTGAATGCTGTTCCAGTGTTAATTTTGCTGTGCATAGTTGGCGAATATAAGCCACACAGGTAATGTCTGTTTGAGCATCACACTGTGTCTGTGCTTCACAATAAGTGTATATGGGACGGGAACGTACCAAGTGTAGCCTGGGTCATGGTGTAATATGATAATAAGTGTAGTAGTGTAATATGGCAATGTGTGCAATAGTGTAATAGGCGACTATGTGTAATAATGTAATAGGGTATTAGTGTAATACATGCAATAGTGTAATAGCTTAATAGTCTAATATGTGTAATAGTGGCATAGTGTTATAGTGTGATAGCACAGTATATGTGTAATAGTGTAATAGGGTAATATGCATACTAGTGGCATATTGTAATAGGCTAATAAGGGTAATAGTGTAATATATGTGAATAGGGCAATAGTGTAATAAATGTAATTGTGTAATAGGGTAATGTGTCTAATAGTGTTATAGTGTAATATGTGTAATAAATGTAATAGTGATATACGGTAATAAGATACGAGTACACACAAGTCTAATAGTGTAATAAGTATCACAGTGTAATAGGCTAATAGGCTAATAGTGTGATATATGTGCAATAGGGTAATAGTGTGAGATATGCAATAGTGTTATGGTATAATAGGCCATGGGTAATAGTGGCATAGTGTTATAGTGTGGTAGCTCAATATATGTGTAATAGTGTAATAGGTTAATATGCATAATAGTAGCATTGTGTAATAGGCTAATAAGTGTAATAGTGGCATAGCGTAATAGTATAATATATGTGCAATAGCATTTAGAGTAATAGGCTAATATGCATACTAGTGGCATATTGAAATAGGCTAATAAGTGTAATAGTGTAATATATGTGAATAGGGCAATAGTGTAATATATGTAATTGTGTAATAGGGTAATATGTCTAATAGTGTTATAGTATGATATGTGTAATAAATGTAATAGTGTTATACAGTAATAAGATATGAGTAAATATATAACACTATTAGACATTACCCTGTTATACTATGACACTAATACATATATTACACACTATTACCCTATTGCACATATATTACACTCTTACACATATTAGCTTATTACACTATGACACTTATTACACTATTACACTTGTGTGTACTCATATCTTATCACCATATAACACTATTACATTTATTACACATATTCCTCGATAACACTATTAGCTTAGCTATTACTATTATTAGCTATTACCCTATTACACTATTACATATATTACACTATTGCCCTATTCACATATATTACACTATTACACTTATTAGCCTATTACACTTATTACACATAGTAGACTATTAAACTATTACACTATGACACTATTGCATGTATTACACTAATACCCTATTACACATAGTCACCTATTACACTATTGCACACATTGCCATATTACACTACTACACTTATTATCATATTACACCATGACACAGGCTACACTTGGAACGTTCCCGTCCCATATACACTTATTGTGAAGCACAGACACAGTGGGATGCTCAAACAGACATTACCTGTGTGGCTTATATTCGCAAACTATGCGCAGCAAAATTAACACTGGAACAGCATTCACGTTCGGTTTAATAACTCCCGACCTGTTTCATCAATTGAAAAACTTGAAGTGGTTTATGATAGCAGACCCATGTGGGTCCATTTCCTGAAAATGGTAGATCTGATGATAAAAGGATCGCTGAGTAAAAGAGTGAAACGTGCCAAAATGTTACAATTATGTTGCCTCATCACTACCCATATGTTGTAACTCAATAACTGTATAACATACAGACATGTACTTGGTACCAAAATGTCCGTAATGTCCAACTTTATATTCACTATCAATACATTTATGGGGCCTAAAATTGTTGCTTTTTGAGTTATAAAGGAAAAACCACATTTTTGGACAGACATCTTGGATTTTGGGGGCGGCCATCTTGAAATTTTGCATGGCACGGAGTGCTTTTGTGAATAGTGGGGTTTGAAGAGTGTGTGTACCAATTCCCATGCCTGTATCACCATTACATTAATTAAGAATCAATATTACAAATGTCTTGCTCTCCCAAGTCTGTAAAAGTACCTATATGCTGTATCTCAAGAACCGTAATAGATACAGACGTGTGTTTGGTACCAAAATATCCGCAACAAGAGACTTTGTATTCACTCTCAATACATTTATGGTGCTTAAAATCAATGCATTTGAAGTTATAAAGGGAAAACCACATTTCTGGGTGGACATCTTGGATTTTGGAAGCCGCCATATTGGATTTTTGGATGTCTAGGTTTAAAAAGTTAAAGAGATGGCCAAGAAGAATGTCCATGCCAATTTTCACACCTGTATCACAAAATGAACGATGGTTTCTCTAAGCCGCTGTACTACTCAATGAGTTGGGCTGTAAGACCTTGTGAGCTTTTAGATCTGCAAAATCTGCAAATAGGCTTTATACCCAACAACACACACGCACACACACATCCTATGGAACCAAATGGACCCGTAAGGGTCCAACCAAATGGACCCGTAAGGGTCCAACCAAATGGACCCGTAAGGGTCCAACCAAATGGACCCGTATGGACCCGTAAGGGTCCAACCAAATGGACCCGTAAGGGTCCAACCAAATGGACCCGTAAGGGTCCAACCAAATGGACCCGTAAGGGTCCAACCAAATGGACCCGTAAGGCAACCAAATGGACCCGTAAGGGTCCAACCAAATGGACCCGTAAGGGTCCAACCAAATGGACCCGTAAGGGTCCAACCAAATGGACCCGTAAGGGTCCAACCAAATGGACCCGTAAGGGTCCAACCAAATGGACCCGTAAGGGTCCAACCAAATGGACCCGTAAGGGTCCAACCAAATGGACCCGTATGGACCCTTAAGGGTCCAACCAAATGGACCCGTAAGGGTCCAACCAAATGGACCCGTAAGGGTCCAACCAAATGGACCCGTAAGGGTCCAACCAAATGGGTCCAACCAAATGGACCCTTAAGGGTCCAACCAAATGGACCCGTAAGGGTCCAACCAAATGGACCCGTATGGACCCTTAAGGGTCCAACCAAATGGACCCGTAAGGGTCCAACCAAATGGACCCGTAAGGGTCCAACCAAATGGACCCTTAAGGGTCCAACCAAATGGACCCTTAAGGGTCCAACCAAATGGACCCGTAAGGGTCCAACCAAATGGACCCGTAAGGGTCCAACCAAATGGACCCGTAAGGGTCCAACCAAATGGACCCGTAAGGGTCCAACCAAATGGACCCGTAAGGGTCCAACCAAATGGACCCGTAAGGGTCCAACCAAATGGACCCGTATGGACCCTTAAGGGTCCAACCAAATGGACCCGTAAGGGTCCAACCAAATGGACCCGTATGGACCCTTAAGGGTCCAACCAAATGGACCCGTAAGGGTCCAACCAAATGGACCCTTAAGGGTCCAACCAAATGGACCCTTAAGGGTCCAACCAAATGGACCCTTAAGGGTCCAACCAAATGGACCCGTAAGGGTCCAACCGGGTCCAACCAAATGGACCCGTAAGGGTCCAACCAAATGGACCCGTAAGGCAACCAAATGGACCCGTAAGAGTCCAACCAAATGGACCCGTAAGGGTCCAACCAAATAGACCCGTAAGGGTCCAACCAAATGCACCCGTAAGGGTCCAACCAAATGGACCCGTAAGGGTCCAACCAAATGGACCCTTAAGGGTCCAACCAAATGGACCCGTAAGGGTCCAACCAAATGGACCCGTAAGGGTCCAACCAAATGGACCCGTAAGGGTCCAACCAAATGGACCCGTAAGGGTCCAACCAAATGGACCCGTAAGGGTCCAACCAAATGGGTCCAACCAAATGGACCCGTAAGGGTCCAACCAAATGGACCCGTAAGGGTCCAACCAAATGGACCCGTATGGACCCTTAAGGGTCCAACCAAATGGACCCGTAAGGGTCCAACCAAATGGACCCGTAAGGGTCCAACCAAATGGACCCGTAAGGGTCCAACCAAATGGACCCGTAAGGGTCCAACCAAATGGACCCGTAAGGGTCCAACCAAATGGACCCGTAAGGGTCCAACCAAATGGACCCGTAAGGGTCCAACCAAATGGACCCGTAAGGGTCCAACCAAATGGACCCGTAAGGGTCCAACCAAATGGACCCGTAAGGGTCCAACCAAATGGACCCGTAAGGGTCCAACCAAATGGACCCGTAAGGGTCCAACCAAATGGACCCGTAAGGGTCCAACCAAATGGACCCGTATGGACCCGTAAGGGTCCAACCAAATGGACCCGTATGGACCCTTAAGGGTCCAACCAAATGGACCCGTAAGGGTCCAACCAAATGGACCCGTAAGGCAACCAAATGGACCCGTAAGGGTCCAACCAAATGGACCCGTAAGGGTCCAACCAAATGGACCCGTAAGGGTCCAACCAAATGGACCCGTAAGGGTCCAACCAAATGCACCCGTAAGGGTCCAACCAAATGCACCCGTAAGGGTCCAACCAAATGCACCCGTAAGGGTCCAACCAAATGGACCCGTAAGGGTCCAACCAAATGGACCCGTAAGGGTCCAACCAAATGGACCCGTAAGGGTCCAACCAAATGGACCCGTAAGGGTCCAACCAAATGGACCCTTAAGGGTCCAACCAAATGGACCCGTAAGGGTCCAACCAAATGGACCCTTAAGGGTCCAACCAAATGGACCCGTAAGGGTCCAACCAAATGGACCCGTAAGGGTCCAACCAAATGGACCCGTAAGGGTCCAACCAAATGGACCCGTAAGGGTCCAACCAAATGGACCCGTATGGACCCGTAAGGGTCCAACCAAATGGACCCGTAAGGGTCCAACCAAATGGACCCGTAAGGGTCCAACCAAATGGACCCGTATGGGTCCAACCAAATTGACCAGTATGGACCCGTAAGGGTCCAACCAAATGGACCCGTAAGGGTCCAACCAAATGGACCCGTAAGGGTCCAACCAAATGGACCCGTATGGACCCGTAAGGGTCCAACCAAATGGACCCGTAAGGGTCCAACCAAATGGACCCGTAAGGGTCCAACCAAATGGACCCGTATGGACCCGTAAGGGTCCAACCAAATGGACCCGTAAGGGTCCAACCAAATGGACCCTTAAGGGTCCATTTGTGGACCCGTAAGGGTCCAACCAAATGGACCCGTAACGGTCCAACCAAATGGACCCTTAAGGGTCCAACCAAATGGACCCGTAAGGGTCCAACCAAATGGACCCGTAAGGGTCCAACCAAATGGACCCGTAAGGGTCCAACCAAATGGACCCGTAAGGGTCCAACCAAATGGACCCGTAAGGGTCCAACCAAATGGACCCTTGTAATGCTTATTTACCTGGCAAGCATGTTAGCATGCAGGTGGTCTATTAGCATAGCTTTAGCATGTTAGCATGCTACTATATTAGCATAGTATTAGCATGTTAGCATCCCGCGAAAGTTTGCACACACTTGGCGAGTGGCAGGCACACAGTAAAATTTCTTAGAAATTTTGTTTCTAGTTTTGATCTGTATGTTTGAATGTTTAGTTTTCTCCAAAATCCTGTGTGGAATTGTGGACAAAAGCAAAAAAAAAATCATTAGTTTTGGGATCTGTAGGGCTAAAATGTCCTCAAATGGTGGTCTGTGGCTCAAATTCTGAATAAATAGTGGGCCCTGGTATGAAGAATGTTAAAAACCACTGCTTTAAAAGCATAATCAGGTATAACAACATTTTTGTCAATCAGTGTTTCAGCAGCCAGTAAGAAGCACTTGGTCATCTTCCATATTTACTAGGACCTTACCCGTTGTGAATACGGTATATGAACACCAAATCATGTACTGTGTGAGTAATGTGATTTCACCAAAGACGCAAGTATTTTTGATGAAGGATTGCTTTAATGCACACTTTTGTAGCTTTTGACAGCGGAATGGCCAGTCATAAAGTGTGTGTGTGTATGTGCGTGCATAGATGTTTTGCTATTTGCATTGCCCCCTGTGGCCGAAAGGGGAATTGACAATGTTAAGCGGATGGGGATATTTAATGCACCAATAAATGCATTATTAACAATCAACAATTTGTTAAATTGAAAAAAATGGCTCTGTCAGTCTCTTCCTAGTGTTATGTTCAATGACTGTGTGAAAAATGATAGCAATTGGTGCAGCCAATGATGAGTTACGGCGGTTTCAGACATAAATTCAGACATTTCCTTAGTTATAGGATGGATTATAGATTTCGCCCTTTATATGTAAATAAGGGCTTTACTAATTTACAAACAGGGCAGGGCCGGATTTAGCCAGCCCTACTAGGGTGGGCTGGAAGAATGGCAGGGTGGGCACGTCCAAAGTTTTTCATAAAAGCAGTGGTTTTCAACCTTTTTGACTCCAGGGCCCACTATTTATTCAGCAGTTGAGCCATGGACCACCATTTGATGACATTTTATGCCCACAGACCCCAAAACCTAAAGATTTCATTTGCTTTGGTCCACAATTCCAGGCTAGATTTGGGGAACCAAACAGTCCAACATACAGATCAAAATGACCATTAATCTTCTATATTCTGTAGACTTTTAACTCTTGAGAATGTAAAAATGAAACCAAATGGACCCGCAAGGGTCCATTTGGTTTCATTTTGGTTTCATTTGTTAATGAACTTTCCATCATTTAGCCTGGGGACCACCTGGACCTCTCCTCAACCACAAAACATTGAGAATTGGATGATTAAAGGTAGGGGAAGTGATTTCACTTTTGTCAGATATCACCCAAAAAAAAAAAAAAATCTGTTAAAATGCTCTATTATAAGGTGTGGAAACCATATATGGAGTTTCCCCCTCCCCCACGTTAGCAGAGGAGCTAATAAAAGTTCCCCAGGTGGTAGCGAATTCTCCTCCAATCAGGATCGAGCAGCAGGCTCACATAGTGTAGCTACTGTTAGGCGCCCCTAGTGCACCAGGCTGGAACTACAGGATGAATTTCAAATCACTTACCCTACCTTTAAAAACATTTGTGATTAGAATACCAGTGTACAATACAATGCTCAGTCATGCATGATAATGCTTTACTAATGATGAATCCATGATTAATTTAAGTATTAACCAGCGCTTAACTAATGGTTAAAATGTATTTATAAGTGTGTTTATTGCTTAGTAATGCATTAATCATGCTTTACTGTATTGATGAATTCGTGAAGTATGAGCTTAACTAATACTTAGTTAGTGTATAGTGTATAGTTATTATGAAGTGCTGTGACAGAGGCTGTAGTCACTGTGTGGAAGTGTGAACTGACTCACCGGGATGTAAATGATCTCCATTATGGCAGCGATGAGCATCTCTATCCAGTGGGCCTGTGGAGAGACAGATGATTAAAGGCTCATTCAGAGATTAGTATTTCGGTGATCACCGCGAGCACCGCTCTGAGCACCGCGACCACCACTACTCATAGACCACTACCAGTACCTCACCCATCCTCCTCCTTTTTACATCTCTTTCTGTCAAAAACAAGCAGCCGGTGTTCCAAACTTCTGGACCAATCAACAATGCCCGGCAGCTCCCGGCCAATGTGATTGGTTTAGCTCTGTTTGGTGGGCGTTCCCAGTGAGCACTGCTGCAGTGGTTAGTAAAATCAGAGAGGAGGAGAAAGAGTGGTGTTTGCGGTGATATGACGCCATATTGCGGTGGTTGTGGCAGCGGTGGTCAGGGAAGAAACACACACACAGTGCAGCGGTTAAGCTCATGAAATTTAAGGTATTGTGCATTTTATGACTAAAGCATGAAACTTTCTACAGTGTTTCTATACACCAGGAAGTTTGTTTTCAGATGTGGAACCACGTCTGGGTTGAAGGGGTTCCACCTGTTACAGGCTATACAAACATTGGATTGTCAAAAACATATATTTTTCAGTTTTTGGCAGGCATAAAGAAAGTATATCAACAACAAGAGTTCTGGAATCCACTAACCATCATCAAATTACTTTAATGGGTTATATCAGCAGCAGAGGATTTGAATGGGGTTTCAGGGGGCATTGGGTCACAAAAACACCTCACATAAACACAGACTAAAAAATCAGATTTTCTACAATTTGTGTTAAATTGGATTGAGCTCTCTTCTGGATTGAGACATCTCTTCTTGACATGTCCTAGTTGCAGTAAATTGTCTTTGAGTTGAAGTACAGAGTGCCTCCCCCAACCACCGTTGCTCTTTCTAGCCCTCTTCTGATTTTACTAACCACCGCACCGCAGCGGTGTTCACTGGGAACGCCCACCAGAAGAGCTAAACCAATCAAATTGGCCGGGAGCCGCCAGGCAATGTTGATTGGTCCAGAGGTTTGGAGCACCAGCTGCTTCTTTTTGACAGCTTGAGACGTAAAAACACACAACACCCACACCGTGACAGGCTGGAGGAGAACGAAGGACGGAAGGAATTTAATGATAGAGACAATGACATAAATAGAATATGAAATAAACAGGAGCAGAAAGGACTATAATCGAGGAAGGTAGGAAGTAGAGAGAGAAAACAGAGGAGGAAAATATAAACAATGGGTGCGAGGAGAATGGGAGAGGGTGGAGAGGAGGCGGAGGGGTGACAGTCTCCTGAGTAGGGTTGTCACAGTATGAGATTTTACACTATTACGCTATTGGAAACCTATACCTCGGTATTTCATGGTATTTAAAAAAAGATATACTGTATGTGCTAAATTAATGCAGAATTGCACTTTGCATGCTCAGAACTACAGGCTATGCCCGGAAGTGTCACCACTTTCGGACTCACCTTTGACCTTGAGGAGTCATTGACTCAGAACTGCTTTTCGCTCCATAGTCTCCATTATAATTAGGGCCCGAGCACTGCAAAGCAAGTGCGAAGCCCTATTGAAACCGTTGGGATTATTAGGGCCCGAGCACTGCAAAGCAAGTGCGAAGCCCTAGAAGAAGAAAATGATCTTGACGTGCCAGCGGAGGTTGAGTTCCACATACTGGTCATACCATTAAGGGCTCTTCAGGCAAGTGCTTTCCTCTCCTTAAGTCTGTGCAGGCGACCCGACCCATGCACCCGGGTGTTTAAGGTCATTGTCCTCATTCAAGGCCATATTGTTGCTCGGGGCAGATGTCCTTAGGGGATGTCTACTTTGGTAAGAAAAAACTGTACTTGTCTTCCATGGTCAGACATCAAGCGTATGTCATCAGCGAAGTCCAGGTCTGTGAGGGTTTCCGCAAGGTGCATGTCTCATAGACCTTCTGGGCATGATAGTGAAGCCTAGCTTCTTGGCTTTGACCATCTCCACCAATTCCTTATACCTCTTCATACAGTTGCTTCGGGGCTGTATGAAGAGATGCATTAGCACTTACTGTACCAATGATTCGTTGTCTATGGAACAAAGCCAAAATGAAATTCTGGGGTCAATTACTCCTCCTCCTATAAGTAGTGATAGTAGTGATAGTTCCAGGCAAGCAGTTCTGAGTACGCACAGTGCAGTTTTACTGTAAGTTAAAACAGTAGTATTTTTCTTTATAGATATTTGGAATACTATGAAATACTGAGGTATAGGTTTCCAATAACGTAACGTAACACTGCAAAATCTCATACCGTAACATCCCTACTCAGGACACTGTTAGGCTTCACAAATAGTGTCATTACATGGTAGACACTCTTTGCAACTAGTAGACACTTTACTGCAACTAGGAAATGTCAAGAAGAGACATCAAATGCTCAATCCAATTGGACACAAATTGTTGAAAATCAGATTTTTTAGTCTGTGTTTATGTGAGGTGTTTTTTGTGACCCAATGGGTTAGGGTTAGGGCCCTTGAAATCCTATTTACATATCCTATCCTGCTGATATAACCCATTAAAGTAAATTGATGGTGGTTAGTGGGTTCCAGAACTCTTCTTGTTGATATACTGTCTTTATGCCTGCCAAAAACTGAAAAATATGTTGTTTTTGACATATCCATGTTTGTACAACCTGTAACAGGTGGAATCCCTTCAACCCACACGTGGTTCCACATCTGAAAACAAACTTCATGGTGTATAGAAACACTGCAGAAAGTTTCATCCTTTAGTCATAAAAATGCACAATAGGTTTGCTTACCCGCTGTACTAACAACACAGATTTAGTATGGCATGCACTTTTCAGGTTACCAGAGTCTTGCTTTTGCTACAGTTTCAGTAAGGCACGTTGAAGCCTAGCTCAGAAGGGTCCATGTTATCTAGGACTGGTTCCCACACCTTGGTGAACGCATCCATGTTAGAGATAAGTCAGTTTCTCCAGAGGGACCACAGACATCACCTTCCTGTACCAATCGTCCATTGTATTGGTGTCTCTATGAATCCAGAGCTTGAGATGGATTTTCTCACCAAGTATAAGAGAATTCCAACAAATTTGGCTCCATTTTCGTTACATGCCTTGTCCCTGACGCTGCCGGCAACCCGGAACCAATTCCCTTATTGGTATTTTCGTCACCTTTCCTCTTCCCTTAGCCATGCACTATTCCTTACACAGACACCGTTATTTGCGACTGGAGGTATGGTCATAGTTTTTGTCAAATAGATTTGGGAAATAGATAACAGCACCTGCTAACCCATATGAAAAGGCAGAGTCACGCGCGCACGTGCAGCCGTATGTCCGCATTGGAGATGTCCATGTGGAACAGCTGCTGCGTCAGTTCAATTCATCTCCTTATTTATTGATTGTCATCTGTAGATTGCCTGCTGTTGGTCACTTCCTTGTGTTTAGGTAAGCTGTATAATAACTGTATATTAACTTGTCACACATTGCTGCTGGTGATTCAGTTCACCGAAATCCCTAAAGTTATGTTTCGCTTGAGAGATTGATGTTTGCCCGTCATACAGCAGTTTGAAAAATGATCAAAATGATCATAAATGATCAAAAAGAATTGTCCCCATTGTTTTGCAATTTACTTTATAACGCGTCATAGACTTGGGATAAATGCACACATCATACAGCAAAAAATCATGGAACATGTTTTTTTAACATAACATGTTGAATGGTAAGAAATGATTTAGAATTGACCGAGCTATAATTGTTTGAAAATACTCCTAAGCCCACAGCCAGGCTGCAGGTTTAGGACAAGGCATAGCAGTAAGGATAAGGGGAATAGATATGGGATGAAATAAATGCAATGGCAAGACCAACAGGGATTGGATGAAAGCTAAAAACACCCAAACCACACCTATGCATAATTTAAGGGGTCTAGGAGGTGTTTAACCCATTTTGTCCTAAGTCCGGTTAGAAAAAAAGCCCTAAAAAACCTACAGTATGTCCGATTGGGAAAAACACCCCTAAAACCTGCCTTTTCTGGAAAACTTGACACTAGTGTCAACGTCTAGTAAAACAAATGCTTTTTCAGTTTCTGTAGCAGCTAGAAACAAAATTCCTAGAGTATTTGAATGGTCAAATACTTTGGCTTTCATGGAAAAAAAACTTACCATGGTTCAAATAATCAATAGAAAAATCAACAAAGTCAGAAATTATGATAATGTAATAAAATGTCTGCTAAAACAATACTATTGCTGACATTTCTAAGCCTCTGTTGCAGATTGAAAACAAATTACAAGCCAATTTGATAGCTTACACCTGTGCCTTCCATACGCAGTTACCTTTCTTGGTCCAAACCTTCAGCACAAAATCTGAAAAGTCTACAAATTCAGAAAATATAACAAAACCAATGAAATATCTACTTTCTTAGGCTTACAATAAGTTTCAATTAGAAAAAACATTGATGTTGTAAAAACACACAATAATAAATATAGGATAATAAAATCAATAAAACTATTAATTACAATTATTATAGTAGTAGTAGTAGTAGTATCACACACCATTGTAGTGTTGTTGTTTGCAAAGATGCTAGATGCTCTAATTGTGTATAAAGGAGGATAAGACGAGAATGGGCCCCTTCAGTATGTATGGTCCGTGCACTGGATACGTTATCTATTAGTACACATTGAAGAGGTGATCAGAGGTTCAGATTGTATCCCAACAAGGAGTCCAGCTCATTCTTCACATCATTCCAAAACACCTGTATCTTTGTACCTTTCCAAAGCATATGCACCAACTTCTGTGTCACATTTATTACAGTTAGGAGAGCTGAGACCTGGCTTGCTTCTCAGTAAAGGCTAAAGGTGCATAATGGAGTCTATGTAAGATTTTGAATCGTCTCTCCCTATCATTATTGCATCTTAATATACTAAGAATATTGTCCAAGTATCATCTTCTATCTAGCATTCCAAGACAATCTGCTACTGTCTTCTAATATGATCAGTGGAGTGATTTGAACTGACATCAAAGCATGCATACAAATAGGATATCAATCTTTTTGCACATAATTATTAAATGTATGCTCACATATTGAAAGTAGACGAGGATGGTTGCGACGACGCCGATGATCAGGAGCAGAATGGTGTGGATGCACAGACAACCAGAATTGGATTCTAACATCTTCACCAGACCCTACCAAATGGAGAGAGACAGTTTAACATCCACCAGACCCTACCAAATGGAGAGGGACAGATTAAAGGGGAATTCCAGTCATTTTGAACCCCCCCCTAAACCGACCCCTGTTGCCATGGTAACCTACCTCGTATGGTTGATTTTGGTTGTATTGACTCCTGGAAGGCAAGCGGCAGCCCCCCCAGACCCTGTTCCTGGGGCTCCATTGAATTCCGGTTATTCACTCGTATAGTCCCATTTTGAGCAGTGAAGGAGATAAAATCCAAAGCCAAAAAAAGTTTTTTTTTTTCCATGGACGGTCTCCAAATGGTCTCCAGCAACCCTCCGATGCAGTGTTAGCCTAGCATTAGCCTCCAGTGTTGTGCTATACATGTAAACTACTAGTGGACGCAATTCTGCTCCCCCTCGCTGTTTTTTCCACTTTGTCATCCATTCACAGCTGTACTGTGGTCACACTGTCTTTGTTGTCGCTGGAAAGCATGGAAATGGTCCCATTTCTGAATCCACACAGGACTGAGTTTGTTCTGTTGTCTGTTCTGTTGTCGTGTCGGCTACTACAAAGCCACTCCAGTGTTGCCAACTTGCCAACCTCCAAAATCCAAAATACACTAGTGGCACTTCCAAAATGCATTAGAATGCGCTAGAGCAGTGGGTTTTCAACCATTTTCATACCAGGGCCCACTATTTATACTACTACTACTACTACTACTACTACTACTACTACTACTACTACTACTACTACTACTACTACTACTACTACTACTACTAGCAGTACTACTACTACTACCACTACTTCCAGTACTACTACTAATAGCAGTACTACTTGTAATACTAATAGCACTACTACTACTACTACTACTACTACTACTACTACTACTACCACTACCAGTACAACAACTACTACTACTACTACTACTACCACCACTACTACTACCACTACTACCACTACTAGCACTACTACTACTACTACTAGCACTACTACTACTACTACTACTACTACTACCACTACCACTACTACTACTACTACCACTACTACTACCACTACTACTACTACTAGCACTACTACTACTACTACTAGCACTACTACTACTACTACTACCACTACTACCACTACCACTACTACTACCACCACTACTACTACCACTACTACTACTACTAGCAATACTACTACTACTACTACTACCACTACCACTACTACTACTACTACTACTACCACCACCACTACTACTACCAGTACAACAACTACTACTACCACTACTACCACTACTACTACCAGTACAACTACTACTACTACCACTACTACTACTACCACTACTACTACCAGTACAACTACTACTAACCAGGGGTGAAAGTGAGCCGGGTCCGCCCGGGTCTGAGACCCGGCAAAAGATTTCACGCCGGGTCCCGCAGGGTCTAATAAAATATTACGTTAAATAACCTGTCACCGCACGGAGAGAAGTCTGCTCGTGTCGGTTAGCAGCACAGCCAGAGCCACAGAGACAGAGTATAGACAGAGTTACGCAAACTCCGTCTATACAGTATAGATAGAGTTATGCAAACTCCGTTCACTTCATGGGGTCAGTCCAATGGAGGCTCTTCTACATAGACTTCTATTTAGAATAGCAACAGCAAATAGGGACAAGTCCTGAAGCTGACATAGAAAGAAATGCTGTGGACTCGGGCAACAGCCCGGCTACTGGTGTTATTCTTTCTCAACCAATTTTAGATCGTTTTCACACAAATCACAACATAAACAATGTATTTCCAACTCCACGTTGTCACTATTCAGGCTGCATGAACAGCGCTCGAGCGCTCAGTTTCTTACCCCGCAATGTCGCAAAAGACCCCCGAGGGGGGATAGCCTGCTCCTGGCTGGTTGATGATGATGATGAAGATCACGGGCGCCGACACGGGGGACGAGGGGGACAGTTGTAGGGGGGCCCGAAGCCAGGGGGGCCCACTAAAAGCTTGGATTAATAAGGTTTTATTTCAAATAAAACCTTATTTGAAATAAAACCTTATTTTAGGCATGGGCATTATGGGCAGCCGCCCAGGGCGGCATCGTGGGGGGCGGCATAGCGAAGCAAAAATAAAAAAGAAAGAAAGAGATCCGCTATTCCGCCATTTATTGTCATTCCATGGATCTACAAGTATTGCGCCCACTTGCGCAGATCAGCGCACAGAAAATGGTAATAGCCTATCGTGCAATTCAGCGTGTGTGTATGTGTCCTGGGCGTGCCGGGGGGGTTCCGCTGGACCGCTTGACTTCGACGTTAAAGAATGCGCTCTCCAATGCGCTCTCTGTATTAAAGTTTGAGATTTGAAAAGGTCCCAATTCACTGGCGAATGGCGAGAACAGTATTTACGATACAGTAAATGAAATCTTACCTCACATGGTTTCTTGGGAAGCCCTGCTTTTTTCCCCTTTTCCCTGTTTTTTTCAACTGTGGCCATTTCAAATCTCAAAACTTTAACATGGAACTCTATGGAAATATGGAGCGCATTCTTTCTGTCAGTGTTTCTGTCAGCAGATGCACTAATTAGTGGGGACTTTCCACAGTGGTTCAAGGAGAATTCCACACCAAAACATATTGGGAGCAATCTACCTTGATTCCTGTGACATGCATAATAATGCTCTTGATTCTTGTCATAGATGCCCCCTTTTCTACATTTCACCCTGAGGTCCCCCTCCCTCCAATGCAGTTTGCATTATAGCTACTTATTCATCAAATTAACTGAAACTATAGTAGGCTATAAAGCATAAACTCAAATGCAATCAAGACTAATAATAATAATAAGGGTAGTAATAATAATAATAATGCCACCCCATGGAAGGCTACTTTTTGCATGTGTGTTTTATAGCCTACTTTGCTTAGAAGAGTTCAGTAATGCAAATGCATGTCAAGTTGATCAATAGATGTATTATTATTCTGAAAAAATAAAATAAGAGAAAAGGAAATCACACCTGTGTGAAGAAGGTGGTGTCAAGGTGACATGCATGCTCACTAGATGGTGATATCTACTCAGAAGGTTTATGTATTTCCTCAGACCCAAAACAAATTAGAGAGAACATTGCTTGAGTGTCTCATTTGTTTCATATCACCAAATGATAACAATATGGAAAAATGCACTCTAGGTTCTGTATGTAGCTTATAACACATAGCCTAATGTGTTTCTATGGGCGATGGTCTTGTTTAGTCTTGAGTGGTGGACTAACCCCCCCCCCCCCGCCTCCAGGAAGGGGGGCCCATGTCAAACAGCTGTGCAGGGGGCCCAGAATTGCTAGCAGCGCCCCTGCCTATTTCTTGTGTAGCCTAATGCCTCAAATACAAAACAGTTTAATCATGTTGAAATGGAGTATAGGTAACCTAATGCAGGTGTAAGGCAGACCTGCTGTGTTTTATATTATGTTCCAGGTTAGGTTAGGTTACTGTGCCACAAAAAAGCATTTTCCTATGCATTTTAGGGACACTGTGGAGTTTGAACCTCCAAAAAAAATTTCGGCCGCGCCGCTTTGCGGCGCGGCCTGAACGCGTCACGATGCTGTTTCCTATAGACCCGGCAAGAACTTCAAAGCACTTTCACCCCTGCTACTACCAGTACAACAACTACTACTACTACTACTACTACTACTACTACTACTACCAATACTTCTTCCAGTACTACTACTAAATGCAGCACTACTTGTAATACTAATTGCACTACTACTACTACTACTACTACTACTACTACTACTACTACTACTGCTACTTCTGTTAGTAGTAGGACTGGTGCTAGAAGTAGTACTGGTAGTAGTAGTAGTACTGGTAGTAGTAGTTGTACTGGTAGTAGTAGTGGTAGTAGTAGTAGTAGTAGTAGTAGTGGTAGTGGTAGTGGTAGTGGTGGTAGTAGTGGTAGTAGTGGTAGTAGTAGTAGTGCAATTAGTATTCCAAGTAGTACTGCATTTAGTAGTAGTACTGGAAGAAGTATTGGTAGTAGTAGTAGTAGTAGTGGTAGTAGTAGTTGTACTGGTAGTAGTAGTAGTAGTAGTGGTAGTGGTAGTTGTGGTAGTAGTAGTAGTTGTACTGGTAGTAGTAGTGGTAGTAGTAGTAGTAGTAGTAGTAGTAGTAGTGGTAGTAGTAGTAGTGGTAGTAGTAGTAGTAGTAGTGGTAGTGGTAGTAGTGGTGGTAGTAGTAGTAGTAGTAGTAGTGCTAGTAGTAGTAGTAGTGGTGGTAGTAGTGGTAGTAGTAGTAGTGGTAGTAGTGGTAGTAGTAGTGGTAGTAGTAGTAGTGGTAGTAGTGGTGGTAGTAGTAGTAGTAGTAGTGCTAGTAGTAGTAGTAGTAGTAGTAGTAGTAGTAGTAGTGCTAGTAGTGGTAGTAGTGGTAGTAGTAGTGGTGGTAGTGGTAGTAGTGGTAGTAGTCGTTGTACTGGTAGTAGTAGTAGTAGTAGTAGTAGTAGTTGTACTGGTAGTGGTAGTGGTAGTAGTAGTAGTACTGGTAGTGGTAGTAGTAGTGCTATTAGTATTACAAGTAGTACTGCTATTAGTAGTAGTACTGGTAGTAGTAGTACTGGTAGTAGTAGTAGTAGTAGTAGTAGTATAAATAGTGGGCCCTGGTATGAAAATGGTTGAAAACCCACTGCTCTAGCGCATTCTAATGCATTTTGGAAGTGCCACTAGTGTATTTTGGATTTTGGAGGTTGGCAAGTTGGCAACACTGGAGTGTAGTAGCCGACACTGGAGTGTAGTAGCCGACACGACAACAGAACAGACAACAGAACAAACTCAGTCCTGTGTGGATTCAGAAATGGGACCATTTCCATGCTTTCCAGCGACAACAAAGACAGTGTGACCACAGTACAGCTGTGAATGGATGACAAAGTGGAAAAAACAGCGAGGCTGAGCAGAATTGCGTCCACTAGTAGTTTACATGTATAGCACAACACTGGAGGCTAATGCTAGGCTAACACTGCATCGGAGGGTTGCTGGAGACCATTTGGAGACCGTCCATGGAAAAAAAAACTTTTTTTGGCTTTGGATTTTATCTCCTTCACTGCTCAAAATGGGACTATACCAGTGAATCACCGGAATTCAATGGAGCCCCAGGAACAGGGTCTGGGGGGGCTGCCGCTTGCCTTCCAGGAGTCAATACAACCAAAAACAACCATACGAGGTAGGTTACCATGGCAACAGGGGTCGGTTTAGGGGGGGGTTCAAAATGACTGGAATTCCCCTTTAACATCCACTCCACTTAGTGAGAAATCAATGGTTAGGTGCATATTAGGCCAGAGTAGAACAGTGCTTCATTGTTTAGCTTAGTTTCAAGGTACATCCACAGAGTGATTAATCAATCACCGTTGAATAATCAATCACCTCTGTCTGAAGGTTCTGGAAAGATCTCTACTTCACAAGCACGCGCACACACACACTCTCCTTGCTTGGACAGAGACATGCATGTAGGACAAGTTACAGTACACGTGTCTTCCTCACTCAAGAACAATACTCAGATTTTTTTTATTGCCTGTTGATTCTTTCACATTGGTATCAGTGACGAAATACAGTAGCTCTTTGTCTTCAACTCATGCAGCTTTTGGTGTGTGTTTTGTGTGTATATGAGAGGCACAGTGAGGAAACAGATGGCTACTACTACGGTTAGAACTCTGTCCCCAACTACTGTCGCGCTGACACGCGTCGCACCGCTCTGCTGAGAGGCTGTTTTAATTGTGATTTTACCCGTTTTACCACGTTTATTTTATCAGACAGTTTTTAGATCTTGGATGATTCACCCGTCTACTTTTATCCTGTCTTTGATCTCGGATGTCACAATTAGTTTTAGCCGGCGTTTTTAGTTTTTGAGCTCTCCGACTAAACCCGGATCATCTTCGGACCCGACTACGCCTGATGATCGCACTGGGCTCTGATTCGGAGCCCTTGCGAGTAAGTATTGCTCTTTGTCAAGACTAAAATCATCTACTCCAGCTAAATTCTACACCAGATCACCGCAGCGGGCACCTTTTCGGTGCCCGTGTGTGTACGTACCGCTCCACTCACCTCAGCCAATGCTAGCCTCTGCTAACAACAACAACAACAACAACAACAACAGCAGCAACAACTTCCATTCCCTGGCCATCGCTTTGTGTACTGGCAATTATTTTCTGTCCCCTCAGAATGACTTCGACTTCACTCACCCAAGACGTCTCCCTGTCAGAGTTGAGATCGGAGCTCCGTTTCATCGAGGACCTCCTCGCAGACATCATCCGACGAAAGTCTTCAGTTCTCTTACAACTGAACAAGCTGGAGGCAGCCCAACGCCGCTTGGATACATCCCATAGTCCTTCTTCGACCGACTCTCCCTCCTGGGCATCGGTGGTAAGAGGGGGAGACGAGTGTCTCTTCCATTGTTTTCACCCGTTCAAATGTTGAACAGTTTCTCCCCACTCGCTAGCAAGGAGCCACCAGCAGCTAGCGTGGAGCTAACAACAGCTAGCGTGGAGCTAACAACAGCTAGCGAGGAGCTAGCAACAGCGTCGGGGGTTGCCATGGACACCGACACACGTGCGACGCAACAACAACTCCGTTCCAATCCCAACTCCACTCGGAAGCGTAATTCCTCCTCACTGACGCCAAAAAAGGACATTAAACGCAGCCGAAAGTCTTCTCCTCCTCATTATCAGTCACCTCTCGTACACCCCACCATGCCCACACGTCCTCTCTCCCCTCCGTCCACTTCCAACAACCAAATGGACACAGCTGTTCCCGATGATGACGTCACTACACCAGCCAAGACTGCAATCCCTATCTCTGACCCACCCACCCTGCCCAGTGCCACCAACGCTCAGCAGGCAGTAGGCACAATCACCCCCCCTCCCCCCTCCCCTTTCAATGATCAAATTCGTGCCTCTACCTCAACAGAAACAAGTGCAGCATATAATGGCACTGCCAACCATTTTCAGATTTTACCCCCAAAATATCTCCTTGTGGGAGACAGCATTGTACGTCATGTAGCCATTCCTGATTGCATTACATACTCGTTCTCCGGTATAAAAATCAAGGACCTCCATACACTTATCCCAGATATCCTTCAGCAGCACCAGTCAATCCATACTGTAATTGTTCATGTGGGTCTTAACGATATAAAATCAAGGCATGCCGGATCTGCAATATTCCAAAAAGACTATGAGACACTAGCCAATTTTATTGAAACCCTGAAAATAAAGTGCATTTTCTCAGGCCTAATGCCAACCCTCAGCAGGCGCTCTGAACTTTTCAGTCGAATATTTAGTGCTGATAACTGGATCAGAAATTTCTGTGTTGCCTGCGGCTACGGCTACATTGACAACTTTGACTCTGTTTGGAAAAAACCCAGCTATTCTACGATAATGTCCACTTAAATTATAAAGGGAAACAGGTACTGAAAACAAATATCACCCGTCTGCTTCAATCAGATACCACATGACGCCAGTTTTTAACTTCAAATTCCCCCCCATCCTGCCCCCCCCCCACAGCAAATCCCTGTTATCCCTGTTCTATCTAATGTCTATCTCCCCTTGGTCCATGCTGATCCCATTTCCCATTCATGTCCCATATCCATTCCTGTTCTCATTGGGAATAGACTCCCTACACACAACTATACCTCTCGGTCTGTCAGCCTATCAAACCTCACCTACATTCCTTGTATATCCAAACCTCCTCCCGTCACTAGTGTTCCTTTTAAAATGGGCCTGCTTAATGCTAGGTCCGTATGCAATAAGCCCTTTATCATAAGGGACTTTTTTATGTCTCACCATCTCGATTTCCTATTTTTAACTGAGACATGGTTGAAAAATAATGATGACATCACTATTAATAAACTCTGCCCAGCAGCATGCTCAGTTATTAGTAATCCCAGAATGTCTGGCCGTGGAGGTGGTTTAGCGGTAATTTGTTCAAAAGAGTTTGCTTGTCGCTCTGTGCCTATTGATCGTTTTAATACATTTGAAGCATTGCTGCTTAGGATTGGGTCAGCTAATCCTCTATTCACTTTGCTTTGCTATCGCCCTCCATCAGGGTCAAAAAGTGAATTCTTATCTGAATTTCCTGATTTCCTATCTTTTGTTGTCACGAAATTTGACAATCTGTCCCTTATTGGTGATTTCAACGCCCAAATTGACAATGCATCAGATAATTTTGCTATGGATCTTATTAACATAACACAATCTCTAAATCTGACGCAGCATGTTTCAGGGCCGACACACGACCATGGTCATACTCTGGACCTGGTTTTTACATTGGGTCTGAACATCACTACTTTGAGTGTAGATGACTCCTTTATTTCTGATCATAAATATATTTCCTTCAATTTAGATTTTATGCCTGACGCCCTTCCTGTCAAACGACCTTTCTACTCCCGGTCTTTTAATAGCGGGTCCGCGAGTAAATTTTCATTGGTATTTGCAGATCTTTGCAAGGATGAGCCTATTGCTACTTCTGATGACACCAATCACCTAGTCACTTATTTTAACCACCTTTGTCTATCTACCCTTGATGTAGTTGCCCCTCACAAAATGAAAAAGAAATCGACCATTTCATCTCCTTGGATAAATGATGAGATCCGCTTACTAAAAAGAGAGTGCAGAAAAGTCGAACGTTGTTGGAAAAAGTCTAAATCAGAAGTGTATTTCAACCAGATGAAGGCACTCCTCTCTTCTTTCAATAAGAAAGTTGAAGAGGCTAGAATTGCTTATTTCTCAAACCTGATTGACACCAATAAAAATAAGCCAAAGGTCCTTTTCTCTGTGATAAACTCCCTCGTTAATCCATCTGTACCCCCTATTCCTATTTACTCCGACCATGACTGTGATTCATTTCTATCATTCTTCCTCGATAAAGTAAATACAATCCGGTCCAATATCACACCTTCTACTACAGCTGCCTACCCTCCTCTGGTCCCTCCCCCAGCTCCTACACTGTCCCAGCTAAGTACTATCTCTCTACTAGAACTCACTCGGATCATTTCACTAATGCACTCATCTTCCAGTCCTGTCGATATTATCCCCACCCCACTGCTAAAAAAACGTGCTTAATAGTCTTGGCCCTCTCATCCTATCCTATCCATCATCAATAGCTCTATCTCCTCTGGTTCCGTTCCTGATTTTTTCAAACATGCAACCATTCAACCACTCCTAAAAAAAACCCACCCTTGATCCATCAGTCCATAGCAATTACAGACCTATTTCAAAACTCCCGTTTATCTCCAAGGTTTTGGAAAAAGTCGTTTGCAACCAATTAACTGATTTTCTCAACCATAATAATATATTTGACAAATTCCAGTCTGGTTTCCGCCAAAAACATAGTACAGAAACTGCTCTACTTAGTATCTAATGATAAAGTATCTAATGATATACTGATGAAAGCTGATGCAGGTGAATGCTCAGTGCTGCTACTGCTTGACCTTAGTGCAGCGTTCGACACGATCAATCATGAAATTCTTATTAACAGGCTTCAACAGTGGGTAGGCTTAAGCGGACTGGCTCTAAAGTGGTTCTCCTCCTACCTTTCAGGTAGAAGTGTTGCTGTTGCCGTTGACGGCTTCGTCTCCTCCTCGGCTCCTTTGACATGTGGGGTCCCCCAGGGGTCCATCTTAGGCCCGGTCCTCTTTTCCTTATATATACTTACCCTTGGTGCTCTCATAAATAGCTTCGCTGGTGTCTCCTATCATTCATATGCTGACGATACCCAGCTATATTTCTCTTTTAAACATACAGACACAAGTAACTTAGCTGTCCTGCATGACTGTTTAACAGCTATTAACAGCTGGATGGCCAGTAACTTCTTACAACTAAACCCCAGCAAAACGGAGATTGTTATTATTGGTCCTGAAAGTACCTTGAATTCTATTCGAATTTCTCTGGGCCCTCTAGCAGCCAATGTTAAACACTCTGCAAGAAATCTTGGCGTTCTCTTTGACAGTCGCATGAACTTTGAGCTCCATATCAAGAAGGTCACTCAATCCTGTTTTTATCATCTCCGTAACATCTCTAAAATTAAACCACTTCTCTCTTCCTCAGATTTAGAAAAAATCATCCACGCCTTTATCTCATCTCGCCTAGATTATTGTAACAGTCTCTATACCTCTCTCTCTTCATCTTCTATCCATCAGCTACAGCTCATACAGAATACAGCCGCCAGGATTCTCACCAACACCAATCGCAGATCCCATATCACACCTGTACTGGCCGAACTTCACTGGTTACCAATAAAAATCTAGAAAATACTTTTAACCACTTTTAAGGCAATCCAGTAAATAAAATTTACTTACTTACTTACTTACTTACACACGCGCGCACACACACACACACACACACACAAACACACACACACACACACACACTGATGTAATGTTTGTAATATAATGATCTGTCTGTCTGTCCAGCACGTCTAAGGGGCTGTAAGATGTCAGAGTGAGTCAACTATGCTCTATGCAATGAAACCAAATAGTACAGGCAATCTAAAAAAGGGGTTAACGTCAAACAAATTGCAACAGAAACTCTTTCAACTTTTTTTGTTTCGTTAATATGTTAGAAATGACATATCAAAAGTCCTAAGAAATCCAAGTAGGGGAACATAGTGAAAAATGCTGATATTAGATGATGTCAATTACATAGAAACTGTGTCTAATGCAGTAAAATGATTGTCCAAGTTTTGGTTTCTTTAATTTTTTTGCAAAAGGAAATTCTTAATATGAATGCATTTTGTGAGCTAAAAAAGGACAAATTTCGCATAGAGAAGGATACCAGAAAAACGGTTGCAATAGGGCAAAACAAGTTGCAGCAGAAACCCTTTAACTCGTTTTTGTTTCTTTAATATGTTAGGAATAACATATCTGTTATCGCCCACTGTTTTACTGCTCGGTACAACACATCTTTTATTTAGTATGAAGCAACGTTCCGGACCTTCATCAGGCATAACATGGCATTTTAGCAGAGTTTCTTATATATAGAAACAAGAGCATTCAACAACCAATCAGTCAGGCTCAGGTGATTACACAGAGGTACAGCTTGTGGGAATTGTCGATTTGGTGACATCATTTAAAAACACAGGTGCCCCTGGAGAGATCTTCTACAACAAACAAATACAAAAATTTATACAAAAATGTAATAGAGTCATTTGGTTGTCTACAAAATAATAATCGGAAATCAAAAACACAAGACACTATAGGTCCTCACTCTTATCAATAGACATAGAGAAAGGATCAATACAATATATACAGTACATATACACAACCCACAGGCAAGAAGTTCCATATAGAAACGCAAATCATAAGCTTTTTAGGGCTTAGTTTTGAGAAACAATAAAAAGCTATAGCATGACATCATGATGATGTCAGCAAATTGACAATTCCCACAAGCTGTACCTCTGTGTAATCACCTGAGCCTGACTGTGAATGGTTGTTGAATGCTTTTGTTTGTATATATAAGAAACTCTGCTAAAATGCCATGTTATGCCTGATGAAGGTCCGGAACGTCGCTTCATACACACTTAAAAACTTTTTAGTCAAATTTGCTACTAAACTGATTAGTTAGCAGTGATGGGTCATGGGATGGGTCAGGTTGACCAAACAAAGGATTAAATATTGACCCATTTGCTGGTCTGTGATGTAATGTACTATGTTGGGTCAACAGTAAACCTACACAATTGGTTTACTATTGACCCAACAATGGTTTACTGTTGACCCAACTGAACAAACATTGGGTTAAATATTGACCCTTTTGCTGGTCTGTGAAGTGATGTGCTATGATGGGTCAACAATCAACCAATACAATTGGTTTACCATTGACCCAACATTGGATTAAATATTGACTCATTTACTGGTCTGTGATCATCACAGACCAGTAAATGGGTCAGTTGTGACTCAACATTCTTGAGTCGGGGCCCTAAGATTCCCGTCTTTTCTCCTGCTCTTCATTTTCTTGCCTGGTTGGATAACAAGCAGCAAATTAAACATTTGTCACAAATGGTGAAATGCAACAGTAAGGACATTTTACTTCCCAACTTTGGCCATAGCTGCCCTTTTTATGAGGTTGTTATTGTTATGAGGTTGTTATTTTATGGTCTACTCAGTCTCATGTGAACACACCAGACAGTTTATAAGTTACTCCTTTCAGTATTTAGATATTTGATGTTCATTTTAGCGTCTCCAGCTCCTTCCCATAGAAACCCATTATAACTTAAAACTCCATTTTAACCATGACAGATTATTCGAAAACAACCAATCTTTTTTCTGGTGACTGATATTGTCCTCGTAATACGTGAGAGGACAGTGGAATTTCATTTACAGTTTTTATTTATTTTTAAAATATTGTTTTATTCATTTGGGTAGGCTTACCCAAATATGGAGGCGGCTACATTTTCCAAAACAATATTTTAAAAATTGGAAATTAAAGGGGTACTTCACCCAAAAAAAAAAACTTTTGGTCATTTTATGGTCTACTCAGCCTCATGTGAACACACCAGACAGTTTATAAGTTACTCCTTTCAGTATTTAGATATTTGATGTTCATTAGTCTGCCAGATCCAAACCCATTATAACTTAAAACTCCATTTTAACCATGACAGATTATTCGAAAACAACCCATCTTTTTTCTGGTGACTGATATTGTCCTCCTAATACGTGAGAGGGCTGTGGAATTGCATCTACAGTTTTCATTTATTTTGAAAATATTGTTTTGTAAAATGTAGCCACCTCCATATTTGGGAATGCCCACCCAAATGAATAAAACAATATTTTAAAAATAAATAAAAACTGTAAATGAAATTCCACAGCCCTCTCACGTATTAGGAGGACAATATCAGTCACCAGAAAAAAGATTGGTTGTTTTCGAATAATCTGTCATGGTTAAAATGGAGTTTTAAGTTATAATGGGTTTGGGTCTGGCAGACTAATGAACATCAAATATCTAAATACTGAAAGGAGTAACTTATAAACTGTCTGGTGTGTTCACATGAGGCTGAGTAGACCATAAAATGACCAAAAGTTTTTTTTTTGGGTGAAGTACCCCTTTAATGGCTAATAAACTAAGCTGGCTTGTTGAACAGTCTCTAGATGGTTAGCACCAGACTATGGCTTTGGTGCATGTACCGTTGCCGTGTTTCTTTTTCTTTTCATAATCTTCCTTATAGTGTGCTGACAATATAGTTTCTAGCAAAGCTTTTATACAGTATATCTGGATTTGACCCTGGTGTGTGTGCTGTCGGCTTTTTTGCTGTAAATCAACTGAAATGATTTGGAGGAGACTTATAGAATCTATAGTTTTAGGTATAACTGCAGCAATTGACTGGAGAGTTTAACTGTTTTCTACTTTATTTTTTTTCCTTCAACAGCCTTCAACAAACATGGTGGAGTTTCTGTCTGCCGTAACAACGGAATTACTGTATGTCCTTAGCTAGGGAGAGGACAATCGGTTTCATTTTAACACTCTCAAGAGTTACGGATATATAACAGGGTTCCTACAGGTTTCTTAAAGTAAAATTTAAGTCTTTTTAAGACCTTTTTTAAGGCCATTTATATAAAACGTAATACCCATTTCACGGCCATCGTCAATAAGCGACGTTTTATATATTTTTCACAACTAGCACTGGTGCTACCTACATTTTCATTTACCAGCACCACTAGAATTTAACAAGTGCTATATTTATTAGGGGTGTGTATCTCTCCCTTACAAGATGATTCGATACGTATCGATTTGCATGGTCTCTATACGATTCAGAAACAATTTATTTTATATACAGAACGATACGATTCGATTCAGTAGAATTTCGATACGATTTCGATTTGTTGGAATTTAGTACGATACGATTCGATATAGTGCGATCTGACTCATTAAAAACCCTATGTAATTAGGGTTAGGTTACATAGGGTTTCTTTTTTATTATCTACTACAGTCCTTATAAGCCCCAGGAAATTATAAGGGGAACATGTTTGGACTTTGAAGTGGTGCATGTCTGTCTGAGTATTCAGGAGTGCTTTGACAGGTCTGCCTGCTGTGACACAAGTAGATGCAACTACACTAGTATACATTCATTATTAAAGGAAGCCAAATGACTAAACCTGTGGTTTTCAACCTCTTTCATACCAAGGCCCACTATTTATTCAGAATTTCAGCCACGGACCACCAATTGATGACATTTTAGCCCCACAGACCACACAACTAAAGATTTAATTTAGTTCTGTCCCAATTCCAGACTGGATCTCAGAGAAAACAACACAGTGAAATACAGATCAAATTGACCATTAATATTCTACATTCTAGTTAGACTTGGGATAATTCACATGGATATTTTAACTCTTGAGAGTGTAAACAATGAAACCAAATGGAGCCGCAAGGGTTGTTTACACTCTCAAAGAGTTACATCTAGTTAACCAACTTTCCATCATTTATCCTGGGGACCTCCTGGAATCCTTTCAGGGACCACTGGTGGTCCCCGGACCACATGTTGAAAACCCCTGCCATAGACGCGAGTCGCGTTAGCTACGGCTACGCTAGCTAGTCTCTCGATACAGACACCACCACCACCATCCCGTGTATCTGTATCACGATGTTCCGTGGATGGAAAATACTATTTAAAAGGCTATGGACGTGAATGGAAGCACAGATGTGTGCAACTATCCAATAAAGTTGTGTAAATAAAAGCTGTCGGTCCCGAGTCTCTCGACAGCTCCGCTCAGATGATCATCTGTTTGTCAGCTGTATCCACTGTCCGAGGCGTAGAGTATAGAGAATTGTGACATTGAGGGGACAGAAAACAGCCCGGTCACGTGGTTCAAGTACTCGCGTGAGCTCAAAACTCCAATGCATTCCGTAATTTCAGCTGTCCCTATTTTGTTCTCCCCTTTCCGTAGAGGTCTGTGTAGAAGCGCCTCCGATGGACTGGCCCCATGAAATGAACGGAGTTTGCGTAACTCTAAGACCCTGAATACTACGTCACACAGACACGCGCACTGAACGTAGTTGATCTACAAGCAATGTGGCCCATTGCAATGCATGTCTATATGAGCTTGTATATCTGTGGTTACTGTTTTTTGCGCAGCTGATAGAATCATAGATTCATCTCTTTAGGATCGATCTAACGTCCAATACAGACGCTGTTTTGATCGCTCCGACACACGTGGCTCGATGTAACTGCGCAAAATTTAAGACCTAGATATAAAAATTCAAGACCTTTTTAAGTCTTTTTAAGGTATTATTTTCAAATTCGTAAATTCAATGCTTTTAAGACTTTTTAAGATCCCGCGGGAACCCTGTATAAGTATCGATTTGGGTACAAACTGTCCATCATTTAGGTGGGGACCACCTGGAATCCTCTCAGGGACCCTGGACCACCAGTTGAAAACCCCTGTCTCAGCGGAAACAGCCTCCAGTGGCGTCTTACTGCTCTTACTGGAAGCTTCCAATATACACTCCATATTTAGGTATGCCCTATGATGGCAGGCAAATCCAAATATGGAGAGCCGTAGTGGGGTCTCTCATGGGGGTCCATGGCATGTCTTTTCAAATGATTGGTGTAATCTTGGGGGGTCCTTGACATCAGAGTGTCACTTCACACTCAATAATAATAATAATAGAAAAAACCTCCTGAGCCACAGCCGCCCCGAATGTAACTGCTAACACCCTTTTTGCATGCTGTTAATGAGAGTGATTCCAGACTCATTCCGTAGGAGACTGACTGACACGTGATTTGAGTCTGGCTCGTCAGGCTAGATAGTCAGTGTTTGTAATCATACATGATCCTCAACAGTGAAGCTCTGGACCACTGGTCTCTTCAGGGTGACATTGATAGGTGCTTCAAGGCTTTTTAGGTCCTGGACATTGGATACCCTCAGGCTTGCTCTCAGGTTTGGGAATTCATACTGTATCACTATCTACAACATCCCAGTACAAATGCAGGGGAGGTGAAGGGGGGGTATATTGTCCACTATTTTTGTATTAAATAAAAGTGTTATTTAAAATAATTTTGCTTGCTTTATTATTATTTTCTAACCACCTAATTTAAATGCTACTTTATTTTAATTGTTTGAATGAATGCTAATATAACAGCTGTATTAATGCGGAGGCTGCATTAATATTAAGAATTTACCTTTGCAAAAAAATGAAAAAACACTTGGAACTCTTGGAAACTCTTGGAAAAACTCTTGGAAAAAACTCATTTTACTGCATCAGACATAGTTTCTATGTAATTCTGCAAAATATTGAACCTTTTCTATAGACACAAGCTAAGAAAACCTCCATGAATCTAATTTTAACCTGGGCGGAAATCGGAAATTTTGACATAATCTATTTCAGCATTTTTCACTATGTTCCCCTACTTAAAGCGCTATATAAATCGAAGCTATTATTATTTATTATTATTAGATCCATAATGTGGATCCACTACATAAAACAACATCTTACCCTGGAAAAGAGACATGAATATTTAAAGGCCACTGTGTCCCGTTGAAACCCGAGACAAAGGAGTTATTTTACACACGGGATTAAGACTACTTCTCCCTCACCAGACACAGGCTACTAAAGCCTCAAGGCCTATTCAGAGTTTGATTTTCGGTGATCACCGTGACCACCAAAAAACTACAGTATGATATCCTGGTTCAGACCATATACCTGGTTCAGACCCATAGACCTGGTTCAGACCCATAGACTTGGTTCAGACCTGGTTCAGACCCATCCACCTGGTTCAGACCCATGGACCTGGTTCAGACCATAGACCTGGTTCAGACCCATAGACCTGGTTCAGACCTGGTTCAGACCCATAGACCTGGTTCAGACCCATCCACCTGGTTCAGACCCATCCACCTGGTTCAGACCCATAGACCTGGTTCAGACCATAGACCTGGTTCAGACCATAGACCTGGTTCAGACCCATAGACCTGGTTCAGACCCATAGACCTGGTTCAGACCATAGACCTAGTTCAGACCTATAGACCTGGTTCAGACCGATAGACCTGGTTCAGACCCATCCACCTGGTTCAGACTATAGACCTGGTTCAGACCATAGACCTGGTTCAGACCCATAGACCTGGTTCAGACCCATAGACCTGGTTCAGACCATAGACCTGGTTCAGACCATAGACCTGGTTCAGACCCATAGACCTGGTTCAGACCCATAGACCTGGTTCAGACCATAGACCTGGTTCAGACCATAGACCTGGTTCAGACCGTAGACCTGGTTCAGACCATAGACCTGGTTCAGACCCATAGACCTGGTTCAGACCATAGACCTGGTTCAGACCCATAGACCTGGTTCAGACCCATAGACCTGGTTCAGACCTGGTTCAGACCATAGACCTGTTTCAGACCATAGACCTGGTTCAGACCCATAGACCTGGTTCAGACCATAGACCTGGTTCAGACCCATAGACCTGGTTCAGACCATAGACCTGGTTCAGACCCATAGACCTGGTTCAGACCATAGACCTGGTTCAGACCCATAGACCTGGTTCAGACCTGGTTCAGACCCATAGACCTGGTTCAGACCATAGACCTGGTTCAGACCCATAGACCTGGTTCAGACCATAGACCTGGTTCAGACCCATAGACCTGGTTCAGACCCATCGACCTGGTTCAGACCCATAGACCTGGTTCAGACCCATAGACCTGGTTCAGACCATGGACCTGGTTCAGACCCATAGACCTGGTTCAGACCATAGACCTGGTTCAGACCCATAGACCTGGTTCAGACCATAGACCTGGTTCAGACCCATAGACCTGGTTCAGACCTGGTTCAGACCCATAGACCTGGTTCAGACCCATAGACCTGGTTCAGACCTGGTTCAGACCTATAGACCTGGTTCAGACCATAGACCTGGTTCAGACCATAGACCTGGTTCAGACCTGGTTCAGACCCATAGACCTGGTTCAGACCCATAGACCTGGTTCAGACCATAGACCTGGTTCAGACCCATACACCTGGTTCAGACCCATAGACCTGGTTCAGACCCATAGACCTGGTTCAGACCCATGGACCTGGTTCAGACCCATAGACCTGGTTCAGACCATAGACCTGGTTCAGACCCATAGACCTGGTTCAGACCATAGACCTGGTTCAGACCCATAGACCTGGTTCAGACCATAGACCTGGTTCAGACCCATAGACCTGGTTCAGACCCATAGACCTGGTTCAGACCCATCCACCTGGTTCAGACCCATCCACCTGGTTCAGACCCATAGACCTGGTTCAGACCCATGGACCTGGTTCAGACCCATAGACCTGGTTCAGACTATAGACCTGGTTCAGACCCATAGACCTGGTTCAGACTATAGACCTGGTTCAGACCATAGACCTGGTTCAGACCCATAGACCTGGTTCAGACCCATAGACCTGGTTCAGACCCATCCACCTGGTTCAGACCATAGACCTGGTTCAGACCCATATACCTGGTTCAGACCATAGACCTGGTTCAGACCCATAGACCTGGTTCAGACCCATCCACCTGGTTCAGACCCATAGACCTGGTTCAGACCATAGACCTGGTTCAGACCCATAGACCTGGTTCAGACCATAGACCTGGTTCAGACCCATAGACCTGGTTCAGATCCATAGACCTGGTTCAGACCCATGGACCTGGTTCAGACCCATAGACCTGGTTCAGACCCATAGACCTGGTTCAGACCCATAGACCTGGTTCAGACCATAGACCTGGTTCAGACCCATAGACCTGGTTCAGACTATAGACCTGGTTCAGACCCATAGACCTGGTTCAGACCATAGACCTGGTTCAGACCCATAGACCTGGTTCAGACCCATAGACCTGGTTCAGACCCATCCACCTGGTTCAGACCATAGACCTGGTTCAGACCCATAGACCTGGTTCAGACCATAGACCTGGTTCAGACCCATAGACCTGGTTCAGACCCATCCACCTGGTTCAGACCCATAGACCTGGTTCAGACCATAGACCTGGTTCAGACCTATAGACCTGGTTCAGACCATAGACCTGGTTCAGACCATAGACCTGGTTCAGACCCATAGACCTGGTTCAGACCCATCCACCTGGTTCAGACCCATAGACCTGGTTCAGACCATAGACCTGGTTCAACCTGGTTTAACAACAAATCCGAACAGACACAGCTGATTGGCCAGCAGCCCTGCCACTCAACAGTTACAGTGTCCAACAAACACTGTGGTGAATCACATCCTATTACTAGAAATAGTTTCTTTAAAGAAGCGTCAGGTTGTATAAACATCATCATACGACATATTTTACTGCTTTTGTTCACATCCTAGTAGCGCTGGTTGGCTGTGTTTGTGTGGTTGGCAAACAGGCTAGGCCATTAGCCACATGATTGACAACTCTGTATTTTCAAGACCTGACAAAGCCTATGACTAGTGTGTGTCTGTCACTCCTGACTACAACTAAAATGACTTCAGCACCTCTTTTTCAGGACTAAGACTAAAAGTGACAAGCTAAAACAGCCTCTTCAGGATGTTGGCTAAAACTAGATTAAAACTATCATGAATAGAAATGACTGAAATGTGACTAAAATAATAAGACTTTCGTCCAAAAGACTAAAGGGGCTTCCAGACGGCAACGATAAACGCCGGCGTTATCGACGGGCGAGTTTTTTATGCCGGCAGTGCCGAAATAAGAAAATCGCCCGTCGATAAACACCACGCGTTTATGCCGGGAGGGGAGGGGAGGGGGGCGGATGAAATGCGTGGCTCAGAAGCCAACCAAGCCAACAGACTACCAACTTCCCAGACAACTTCCAGTCAAGCGCTACCTGATCATGATCACGCTGAATTTACAATTCATTTACAATGAATTAATGACTCACCAGTCACCAATAATGATGGCTGCAGCCGTAGAGGTTGACATTTGAACGTAGACTATAGTTATTCCAAGTTGCGTAGGTTAAAATAAAATCGGCAGCATCCATCACGGTTTAAATATGTTGTATAATAAACTCTGCTGGCTAAAAGCATGTAACCAACATGCTTCGTCATAGCGTGACTGTGACACAAACTCACAACACGTCGCGCAATAATGCGTTGTAAACATTAGAACGTTAGAGCAGAATTGCCACAACTCACGTCGTGGCTCGGCTCAGGGTCGGATATAGAGGGGGGGCAGGGGTGGGCACAGCCCACCCAAACGTGCATCCTGCCCACCCAATGAAAGGTAATATCAGTGGTTTTCAACCAGTGGACCACTAGTGGTCCACAAAAGCCGAATAAATAGTGGGCCCTGGTATAATAAAAATGTTCAAAAGCACTGCTTCTTATGAAAAACTTTGGAGTTGCCCACCCGCCATTCTTCCAGCCCACCCTAGTAGGGCTGGCTAGATCCTGCCCTGGCTCGGCTGCGCCAGAGCCTTAAATGATTAGGGAATCCACTCCCGAGAAACGGTGAAGTCACTGTGCCGGTCTACTTGCAGAGTGGGTCCTCATCGTCCTCATTATGTTGTATGTTTGCTATAAATCGCCAAGCGTTTTACAAAAAGTTCACTGGAATTGAACTTGAATTGAACTCGCGCGCGCGTGCTCGTTTCGTGCACGCGCGCGTGATAAAAATCAGTGACGCCGGGCGGAAAACGACCGTCGATAAACGCTCTCTTGAACGCGGGTCGATTTTTGAACTTTTGTGCTAAAAAAACGCCGGCCCCATTGAGAATGAATTAGAGTGGGCGATTTATTCCTCGCCGTCTGTAAGCCCCTTAACACTAAGTAAATCTAAAAAATGCCTGCCAAAAACAACACTGGTGTTTCTTTTGTGAGAAAAAACTGCACCTTAAATATGCTTAAATTAGACCCTCCAGAAAAACGCGGGGAAAAATCCTTGATTATGCGGGCTAAAATCGTGATTGTTGCGGGCAAAAATCCTTGATTATGCGATGGAATATGCGGGGTTTTTAAGTGCAATTATGCGGTGAAAATGCGGGAATTTGCAAAAGTTGTGGAACAAATGCGAAGTATGCGGGAAAATGCGAAAAATGCATTTTTAAAAATGCATTTTGATTAAAAAGGCGATTTCTTACACCTTATAGGCATTTGGTTCTTAATGTGCTGTTCTTGGGGGGGTTCCAGGGGGTCCTTAGCAAAATGTATAAATATAAAAATATATTGAAACTTAGGGATATTTTCAAATAGGCCTAGGCCTATTTTTGTGTGAGCTTGTCGATGCCATGGGCTATTTTCAAGCCTCTACTACAAGCTCACACAAAAATATATTTCAGATGGGCATCCACACAATCAAATATTCATTTAGGGGTCCATGAATGGGTAGAGCCATAATAACTTTTCACTATGACAATCCACACCACTCTGCCAAACTGCCTTTGTCACCCATTGAGTTACATGTAAAATAACAGGATTTCTCCATATTAAATAATGAATCGTTTCAGTATCAAAATGGTTTCTAAATCTAGTCAAGCAGACATACACTGTGTTCCAACTTATTATGCAAATCATGTTTTTGTTTGATTTTCCAACATATTTGATGCAAATGATATCAGCATAATTTTCAAGTCATTAGCTGTCAATTTATATTTCAAATGTTATCGAACAAACCTCCTAATGAAAACAGAATTTAGAAAATAAATTAAAAACTTGGAACAGCGCGTTTCGCACATCATAGTTTCAAGACATTTTCTAGTTTGTAAAGAACTGAAAATAGTAATTTGTTGAATTCATAGTAATAATGGGGTCATATGTACTAAAAAAAAAAGCTATTTCAATCCAAAACATGTTAACAGGTCCAATTACATGTTAACATGGGACCCCTTGTTTGATAGCAGCTTGCGTCCATAAAACTTGTGAGTTTATGGAGAGTTTCTGCTTGAATGTCTTTGCAGGATGTCAGAACAGCCTCCCAGAGTTGCTGTTTGGATGTGAACTGCCTCCCAACCTCATACTGTACACAAAGAACAATTTTCAAACAGTCTTGTTCACTGATGAGTGCCGTCCAACAAGGCTGCGACGTCAGCAAGGAGGTGGCGGAGTCATGTTTTGGGCCGGAATCCTAGGGAAAGATCTGGTTGGCCCCTTTAGGGTCCCTGAAGGTGTGAAAATGACTTCTGCAAAGTATGATGAGTTTCTGACTGACCACTTTCTTCCACGGTACAAAAGGGAAGAATCATGCTTTCTGAAACAAAATCATCTTCAAGCACGACAATGCACCATCTCATGCTGCAAGGAATACCTCAGCTTCATTGGCTGCTATGGGCATAAAAGGGGAAAAAAATCATGGTGTGGCCCCCACCCCACCCCCCCTGACCTCAATCCTATTGAGAATGTCTGGAGCATCCTCGAGCGAAAGATCTAAAGGGGCCGACCAGGTTTTTCCCTAGGACTCCGGCCCAAAATATGACTCCGCCACCTCCTTGCTGACGTCGCAGCCTTGTTGGGACATGGTGGCCAAACTGGCCATGCACCAACCATCCACTACTCCATCCATCTGGACCATCCAGGGTTGCACGGCACTCATCACTGAACAAGACTGTTTTGAAAAATGTGCAGTATGAGGGTGGGAGGCAGTTCACATGCAAACAGCAACTCTGGGAGGCTGTTCTGACACCCTGCAAAGACATTCAAGCAGAAACTCTCCATAAACTCACAAGTTTTATGGACGCAAGCTGCTATCAAACAAGGGGTCCCATGTTAACATGTAACTGGACCTGTTAACATGTTTTGGATTGAAATAACTTTTTTTCCCAGTACATATGACCTCCTTATTGCTATGAATTCAACAAATTACTATTTTCAGTTCTTTACAAACAAGAAAATGTCTTGAAACTATGATGTGCATAATAATTTGGAACAGTGCGAAACGCACTGTTCCAAGTTTTTAATTTATTTTCTAAATTCTGTTTTCATTCGGAGGTATGTTCAATAACATTTGAAATATAAATTGACAGCTAATGACTTGAAAATTATGCTGATATCATTTGCATCAATTATGTTGGAAAATCAAACAAAAACATGATTTGCATAATAAGTTGGAACACAGTGTATAGCCGACTATGCTCTGAACAAATGTGCATGAAATCACCTTTAGACCTAGAAATAGACTACGATGAGAACATTGAAACAGCTGTAAACTTTAGGCTATAACGACTGCCCATTCAACGGAGCAACGTGTAGCCTAAGAATAGGCTACACTGATTAGCATTGCCATCACCTGGGCTGAGTCGAAGCCCTCCGACGATAATATAAGCTGCGTATGGATGGATGTATTCCACAATACAGCCACGGAAAATAACAAACGAGCAGATGCGATATCATGCCGTCTTGACGAAGCAGCAGCAGCAGCGCGCGCACACACACAGACACACACACACACACACACGCACGCACACGCGCGCGCGCTGCACAATGCCTTGCGAGAGAGAGAGAGAGAGGCGCGCCGCAGGCGCTCATCACCACAGCGCTTCTGTGTGAAAGTGAAGAAATGAGTGAGGTTGTGACTTTATGAACTTTATGCGAAAATATGCGACGATTGTGAAATCACGCGATGCCAGCATAATGCGCATATTTTGCGCGGAAATAGGCAAAATACGTAAATTATGCGTGAATTGCGCGCCCTTTTAGAAATTAATTGATGGTCGCATAATGCGCGCCCTTTGCTTGATTATGCAATGGATTCTGCGATCGCATAATCGCGTTTTTCTGGAGGGCCTATTAAATGTGCTACTAGTTATTATACTCTGACTTTGTTAAATTAATTTAAATACTTAAAGGTTCGAAAAAAATCGTTTCGCTTTTTCGCCGGTGTGTAACAAGCACACACCAGCGAAAAAGCGTCTGTCTGTGTGTGTGTGTTTGTTTGTTTGTTTGTTTGTTTGTTTGTTTGTTTGTTTGTTTGTTTGTTTGTTTGTTTGTGTGCGTGTGTGTGTGTGTGTGTGTGTGTGTGTGTGTGTGTGTGTGTGTGTGTGTGTGTGTGTGTGTGTGTGTGTGTGCGCGCGCGCGCCCTCGTTATTAAACCACAGTATTCACTGTTCCATGTTGCGCCACGGCATATCCACGGCGCATCACGCACTGGAAGGGAAAGATATCAATGTCACAACCTATAGCTCTGGTTTGGTTTTGGAACTGCCTATGTGAATTTCTCTCAACTAGGCCTGCAAATTTACAGGAAAATAAAACGTTTAGCGCTGTCCCCTGCAAACACCCAAATGGATATACAAGTCATTGAAATGAAACCACGAGACGTTGGGAACTTTACCAAGTGAGTAGTCCTGGCGTTGTGCATTCCCTCGAAATTGAAATCGGCTGTGGTGCGAGGAAAGCTGCTGCGCATTTCTCACTGATTGATCTATTTGATTGATCTACTTCGGGGATTTTCAACAGGTGGTCCGGGGACCACCAGTCGTTCTTGAGAGAGTTCCCGGTGGCCCCCAGGTAAATGATGGAAAGTTGGTTAAACCAGATGAAACTCTTGGAACTGGTAAAAATGAAACCAAATGGACCAGGTCCATTTGGTTTCATAAATACGCTCTCATAATGTGAATTAGCCCAAGTCTACACAACTAGAGAATGGCCTTACTGGTATTGTGGACAAAAGCAAAAGAAATCTTCAATTTTAGGGTCTGTGGAGCAAATGTCCTTGAGTGGTGGTCCGTGGCTCAAATGCTGAATAAATAGTGGGCCCTGGTATGAAAATGATTGAAAACCTGCACTGATCTACTTAATGGGCTATAGACAAAAGAGCTCGGCGCCTAGATTAGGCTAATCTGTATAGGGATCAGATAGATCAGGGGTTTTCAACAGGTGGTCCGGGGACCGCCAGTGGTCCTTGAGAAGGTTCCAGGTGGTCCCCAGGATAAATGATGGAAAGTTGGTTAACCAGATAAACTCTTGAGAATGTGAAAATGAAACCAAATCGACCCTTGCGGGTCCATTTGGTTTCATTTTCACACTATTCATCATCTGAATTAGCACCAGTTAATTAAGAAGTGTACACTGTTTGTTGGCAAAATACAGCCTGGAATTGTGGACAAAACCAAAAGAATTCTTTCGTTTTAGGTCTTTGAGGATAAAATGTCATCAAATTGTGGTCCGTGGCTCAAATCCTGAACAAATGGTGGTCCCTGGAGTCAAAAAGGTTGAAAACCACTGAGATAGATGATATGGCATTTTTAATTTGGTTGAGTAAGATGATCAACTTGTATTTCAGCCTTTTTAGCGCCGTCGGATTAATTAATTAATTAACTCGATCGTGCATGTGCATCTCCGGTCATGACTGATGATACAAAAAAACTTTTATGACCAACATTTCGATCGGTTCCTGCGTGCGTCCTTCCATGGTTAAAATATAGGCTAAAATGACAACACAGCAGGGAGGAGGGTAGTAGAAGGAGGGGAGGGGGAGAGGAAAGGTGAATTTAATCGTTTTATACGCCAGGAGGGGAGGGGGAGAGGAAAGGCGAATTTAATCGTTTTATACGCTTCGCTTTTTGGTGTGTACAGGAGGCCGCGACTAAATTCGCCGGCAAATATTTTGCCTATTTTTGTTCGCTTTTTCGAGTCGTTTCGCTTTTTCGCTGGTGTGTAACAAGCATGAGACTGACTAAATCTAAAAATATAGCTGCAAGCAGCAATAAAACGGGACCAAGCAAGCAGCAATAAGGAGTAAGAACAATACACACAAATAAGCCATAGAAACATGGGAGCCTGAACTTCAGAAATACATCAGGTAATTATGGGAGCAGGGCAGGGTTTTGAGCCCTGCCCTGACTGACTCACACATTGTAATCTGGTGTGACTGAGTGAATGATTGGTGAGCTGTGAGTGAGTGGTGAACTGAGCTATGAACTGTCATTAGTGACAACATGGCCGAATAGTGACAGTCAAACAGTGACAAAAACCAACATGGCCGAATAGTGACAACCACCATTACCATTAAAAAAAGTAAGTAAGCCTTGCCCAGCCATGAGGCCCATAGGGCAGGTGCCTATCTCCTGTTTCTGTAGCATGAGGCAGCTTGATGTACAAGTACACCCTCTGGACATGACGCTAGTATGACACAGGGTCTTACCCCCAATCCAACCCTTGATGCTGAGTGCCAAGCAGGGAGGCATTGGGTCCCGTTTTTAGAGCCTTTGGTATGACCCGGCCGGGAATCGAACCCCGGCCTCCCAGTCTCAGGGCGGACACTCTAACCACAAGGCCACTGAGTTGGTGAATGAGTAAATGATTGGTGAGCTGTGAGTGAGTGGTGAACTGAGCTGTGAATTGTCATTAGTGACAACATGGCCGAATAGTGACAGTCAAATAGTGACAAAACACAACATGGCCGAATGGTGACAACCACCATTACCATTACATTGAGTTTTACCCTGGGTTACACATAGAACAGCTGCAAGCAGCAATAAAACTGGACCAAGCAATCAGCAATAAGGAGTAAGAACAATACGCACAAATAAGCCATAGAAACATGGGAGCCTGAACTTCAGAAATACATCAGGTAATTATGGGAGTAGGGTAATTATCTGAAAATCAGGCAGCCGTTTTTTCAAACGGCTAAAAATGGCGGACACTCTGGGGTGGAGCTTACCAGTCGAAATTACAGATGTGTTCCACGTGAGTCAAGGAACATGTAGAAACAAGTCCCATGATTTTTAGCCAAACGAAGCCTGAGTTATGCTTGGTCAAAAATTTCAGTTTCAAAGAATTGCTATAGCGCCCCCATTTGAGCAATTGGAGTAACACTGGTTTTTGGTGCTATTTGGCATCCTCCTCTACAAAACTGTAAAATCTCAGAAGCAGATTGCGTTGCATGTGTAGCTTAGGGGCAATAGAAGAATTTTCACAAACGAGCAATTTTCATTGGCTCATAAAAACATTTTTTTTTCACTAAAAACATGATTCACACCCATTCCATGTTTGTATCGCTCTAAAATTCATGTGTAGGTCATTGTTATGCATTTTGATCAAAGTTTGTAGGAGGAGATGCATTTTAACTGTTTTACATATAATTAAAGATGGCGGTTCATCTAAAGGTCAGAGGTCAGAATACAAAAGTTGTTCGGCATAAGCAGAGGCATAAGTGAAGTAAATGAAGTTCATGAGTTATGAGTGTTTAAAGTTTGCATTTTCAGTTGAGTGTTATAGCGCCACCATTTGACCAGTGGTCACGGGCTTCGCATCATCACCACTTCGTGGACTGCTTGGTCCCTTAAAAATGCCTTCCAAAAACAACACTGGTGCCTGTCTCCTGGCAGCTGGTCTGTGTCTGTTTCCTGGCAGCATTCATAGTTAACATCATGTGGCCCACTCATGGCTAATGACTGGGTGGTCCGTCATGCTAATGACTTATCGCTAATGACTGAGTGGTCCGTCAATTTAGACCCCAGTATGTCCATTAGCACTGCACCCGGGGAGCCATTCCCCGGAGTCTATTTTGTCCCCCACCGTACCCCACCGTGCAGATCCGTGGATCTCTACTGTGGACCGCCTACTGTGGGTCTGTGGCCTGTGGCCTGACATGACCAGGACCCTCCACGACACCCCCCAACACCGTGGACCACCGTGGACCAGGCCTCATCAAAGACAACGACCATTAACTGCTCCCCTACGTAGACGTACTACCACTAGTCATAGACGGATGTAGAAGTTATGGTTCCTTGGGCCACAACCAGCCAAAGGCCCCGGAGGAGTGCATAGTGTCTGCACTCTGCACACACGCATATGAATTATGACATAATACTGTAGTAGGCGTGTGATATTCACCTGCATTTCAGCAGAATTTACAGCAAGCGATTGCTTGAAAATAATAAAACAGCCACAATAACTAAGCCAAATAACTACACTGGCAGCCGCCCAGTCCAGAGTCTGGTTCTGCCTGATGTTTCTTCCTATGGGGGAGTTTTTTTTATTACCACTGTTGCAACCTCTGCTTGCTCTGCGTGGATCTTGGTCGATTTTTCTTCTCCTATTTTCTGTTTTTGTAAAGTGTCTTGGGACAACTAGTTGTGATTTGATACACTAAAATTGAGATTGTGATTTGACACACTAAAATTGAATTGAATTGAAAATTGAACAGATTATGAATAGCTTTGGTCACGGTGGTCGGAGCGGTGGTCGCGGTGATCACCAGAAATCTAAACACTGAATCAGCCTTCAGAGAAGACACAGACACAATTTACATTCTTCATACCTTGGGTAGGAAGTCGAAGATCGCCGCAGTTAGACTCATTATTGCTGATATTCCGATTCCGATAAAGAGAGTAAAGCCATATCCATCAGGGCTGTGAAAAAAAAAAAAAACACAGAATGAGGTTGAAAGTTATCAAATGTGTTCACGTTTTCATTAGTACCAAAATGTGTTTCTTTGTAGACACAATATAGAACAAACCTTGACATCATTACGATGAAGGCAGACACTGCAGGAGTCTGCAAGAGACAATAAGAGATGGTGAATTAATACTACAGCTAGTGGAATACTGATACATTATGAACTAAAACCAAACACAAACATGACCTGCATTGACGGAATATTCACAAATTATGTGAACCTAACTGGCAAAGTCCCTATTTAATATTTTGTTTAATAAATCTAGAAACTACAAACTTGCATCACAGATCATTGTGAGCTTGTACAGCTGCTACCGTTTTTAAAACATTTGTAAATGTTTTGGGACATCTTTGGTCACGTCCCAAATATGGACACTGAGTGTGACATTTTCTTTCGGGGGAAACTATCTTTGAAAATATCCTGAAATTTCAGGGGAAATTTCTATGAGAATCTATGAGAATAAATGGTAAATGGTGCATTTATATAGCGCCTTTATCCAAGGCGCTATACATAGCTTGTGCATCACAGTCACCCATTCACACACACATTCATACACTTTGGGGTTAAGTGTCTTGCTCAGGGACACACCGACACTAACTCTGGGGGAGCCTGGGTTTGAACCGGCAACCTTGCGGTTAATAGACATGTTTGTGTTAGAACAAAAATCTAAAAAGGAGTTCCAACAGAAACTGCGAGGGCTCGCCAAAAAAAAACCCAAAGTATTATTGTGGTTGTGTGTGTGTGCTTGCGTACAGGGTGTGTGTGATGCGTCAGTGCAGTAGTACTGTGTAGAAGTGCTTGTAGTTAGTGCATGCTGCATGCTGCTCCTGCTTGCTACTCTCTGCTTTCAGCTACTGCCACCGGCTAGCCCTCCTTGCGGGGGGTGAAAAGAGGAGCCGAGTGCGTAAGTCTCCTCCTGCCGGTACACAGCCTCTCCTCCACCAAGACTCCTGCAGTGCCTCCTCGCGGCCACACACGGATACGTGTCCCTGCGGACACTAAACTAAAATGTAGGGGATCTCGGAGCAGCAGTGGGCCCCAGAGGCGAGGTGCGCAGGCCCACCGGCGTGTGGACACGCCCTGGCGCCTTGCCAACCACTGCCCCAGCTATGGGTAAATAGCATGGGCAGGTGGGGCTCATAGCCGTGGAAGGCAACCTACCTAGGAGAAGGAAACTCCGAATTAAAACCAGGACTGTGAGGAGTTGCGCCCCACAGTCCTTAACTAGCATTGTAAAGCCAACCATGGAGTATACAGTCATCCCAAATCCTATACTTCCAGTGGCGGGAGTCCACAGGAACACCGCGGCGGATGGTGGTGCTGGTCCTCCTTCTGGAGGACATTATGACGACAGGACTTTAAACCCGCGAGGGAGGGTCCTGTCCGAACACAGCACCCCATCCAATGCACTCATGCGTTGTCGGAGACCATTTATTATGGGAACCTTCAACGCATGCACAGTCAGAGAAGAAGCTAGGCTGGAGGAGCTAGCACACTGTGCCGAGGCTAGAGGAGTGGAGATCCTGGGGATCCAGGAACACAGGAGAGTACACTCTGATGACCCGATCGTTTACCGCAGAGTGGAGAGATGCACGCTCATCACTGCATCTGCGTGGCGAAACGAGGCCCAGGCGGCAACGGGGGGCGTAGGGCTGTTGCTGGGTTCTCTGGCACGTAAGGCTCTCCGTCGGGTTTACTACCACACCGACAGGATCCTCACTGCAGAGTTCTCGGGCAACCCAGTAACATCTGTCATCGTAGTGTACTCGCCCACCAACGTGGCACCATCTGAGGAGGTGGAGAAGTTCTATGAGGACCTGACAACAGCGGTCCGTGCCATCCCAGCGCACAACTTCCTGGCAATCCTAGGCGACTTCAACGCAAGGATTGGACCAGAGGATGCTCCCTTCCCTTACCATGACTCTACCAACCGCAATGGCGAATACCTCACTGCCCTTCTCACGGAACACCAGCTCCTGGCAGCAAACACCGTGTTCCGGAAAAGAACAGGCAAAAGGTGGACCTTCCGAGACCGAGCCTCCGGAACATTACGTCAGTTAGACTACATACTGGTGAGGCGAAAGTGGAGGAACTCCATCCTGAATGCAGAGCCTTACAGCACGTTCAGCTCTGTTGGCTCTGACCACCGTGTGGTCTCCATGAGGGTGCGACTGAGCCTCAGGGTCCCCAAACCAACACCCAGGATCCGGTACGACTGGAAGGCACTCTCGGCCGACCCTGGCCTGCAAGCCAGGTATGCGGAGGAGGTTAAGAGCCGCTTTCAGCAGCTAGACCCTAGTGCAGAGCCTAGCAATGAATACAGGCGATTTGTTGCTGCCAATGAAGAGGCAACCAAGATCTGCGTGCCCCTGCTGGAGAAAACCAGAAGCTCCCAGCGGTCCAAACACCCGGAGGTCGTAGCGGCACGTGGCAGGGTCGAAGATGCGCGGCTTGACTTTGCGCGTGAGCCCACTGTGGACAAACGTGAGGCACTGAATGAGGCCAAACAGCTTCTCTTCAGTACCTACGACAAAATCAAGGAGCATGAACTCATGGAGAGGGTGCACAGAGTTCAGGCTGCACATGGTGAGAGGCAGTACGGCGAAGCCTGGAAGGTCATCAATGAAATGACAGGTCGGAAGAGGACCAAGGAAGGACAGGTTGAGGGACACAGCCCGGAGGAAAGGGTGGTGACCTGGTACAACCACTTCCAGAAGCTGCTGGGAACAACATCAGAAGGAGGGGAGGAGGAAATAACACCATTCCTCCATTACCTCAACATCAGCGACGGTGCCTTCACGGTCGCCGAGTTCACCAGAGCAAAAAGCACGCTGCGAGATGGAAAGAGTTCTGGGCCGGACGGCATACCCCCAGAGGTCATAAAGAACTGTGGTCTCGACAGCACCATCCTTGAGTTCTGCAACCTTGCCCTGCTAGACAACAAGCTGCCTGACATGTGGTCCCTCTCCAGCATCATCCCGGTCCCAAAGTCAGGAGACCTCTCGAAGCCGGACAACTACCGCGGCATCAGCTTGACCTGTATCGCAGCAAAGGTATACAACCGCATGATACTGAACCGGATTCGGCCTGCCATCGACCCCCATCTGAGGGAAAACCAAAACGGCTTTCGTGAGGAGAGAACCACGCTAGCCCAGATCCTGGCCCTGAGGAGGCTAATCGAGGAGGTGAAGAAAAACAACCTGACGGCTGTGCTGTGCTTTATTGATTTCAAAAAGGCATTTGACTCAATACACAGAGGCACAATGATGAAGATCCTGAAGGCCTACGGTGTCCCTCCCAACCTGCTCCGGGCAATAGAAACCATGTACGCAGGAACACGGGCCAAGGTGGTGACCCCGGATGGTGACACAGGGAGTTTGGGATCCTGGCTGGGGTAATGCAAGGAGACACTCTAGCCCCCTTCCCCTTTGTCATTGTCCTTGACTACGCACTCAGAAAGGCCATCAATGGACGGGAGCAGGATCTTGGCTTCACCCTCACACCAAGGAGGTCAAGAAGACACCCTGCAGTGGTCCTGACAGACCTAGACTATGCGGATGACATCAGCCTGCTCTCCAACAACACGGAGCAAGCGCAGGAGCTCTTGAGCAGAGTGGAATCAGAGTGTGCCATGGTTGGCCTGCGGTTGAATGCCAAGAAAACCGAGGTGATCACCTATAACATCCGAACGGAACATCCACCTCTAACAACAGCAGAAGGCGAGGTTCTGAAGGAAGTTAATGACTTCAAGTACCTTGGCTCATGGGTCAACTCAACAGAGCAAGATCTAAAAGTGAGGAAGGCACTTGCATGGAGGGCCCTGAATGGCATGGCCAGTGTATGGAACTCCAACCTCCCCCGAACAATCAAACTCAGTTTCTTCTATGCGACGGTGGAATCTGTTCTCCTATACGGCAGTGAATGCTGGACCCTGAAGCCAACCCTGCAGAAGTCTCTAGATGGCTGCTACACCAGAATGCTACGTGTAGTGTTCAACATCAGCAAGAGTGAACATGTCACAAATGAGAATCTGTATGCTGGGATATTCAGGGTGAGCGACAAGATTGCAGCCAGGAGAATGCAGCTTGCAGGACACTGCCAAAGACATCAAGAGCTGCCAGCCAGCAAACTGGTGTTGTGGGAACCAACACATGGGCACCGGTCACGAGGGCGTCCCACATTAACGTATGTGGATGTACTCAAGAAAGACGCAGGAGCACAGAACACCAGCGAGTTGGCCGGATGTATGGAGAATCGGGACGACTGGAGGCGACGATGGAAGGCTCGTCTGAGGACGACCTAGAGAGAGGTTGCAGTATGATCTGCTGTTATTGCATACAGCAGAGAGTATATTAAAGCTGAAGGAAAAGTGAAGTGAAAAAGAGAAAAAGAAAGAGGGAAAGGATTTGTAAAAACAAAAATAAAAGCATAAATGAATGCATCAAGTTAAACACGAAGATGGTTGAACAATATTTCTATCATAAAGTTTGCGTAAGTAGAATAAAAAAAAGTTAAGCACATATAACTTGTAGTTATTATTGGTCAACATCAACCATGTCAAACAAATCTTGAGGCTGTAGCGTGTGGTAAGTATAAATCACTGCATAAACGGTTTAAAGTTTGAACTAAATTTCTAGCATAAAGTATGTGGAAGTAGTAGAACACTGTAAAAAAGTGGCAAAATAGAAATCTGGGAAGAGCCCTAATCCTCAATAATTATAAAAAGTGGAGACCATGGAGGCAGAGATCGAAGGTGTCGAAGTGTCGAGTCGAGTCGGAGTGTCGAGTGTCGAGTCGAGTCAGAGTCATTGGAGTCGAGTCCGAGTCGAGTCCGAGTCTTTGGGTGCGGAGTCCTAGTCGAGTCGAGAGTCTTTGACCTCGAGTCGCGTGTTTTTTCTTTTCTCGTTTTGTAAATGTAGCCTGAATACAGAACTATGATCCGCCGGATTGCACAATGCCACAGCGCAGCCACATAGACACGGCGGTCTCAGATTAGTACAGTATAGCATATTATATGACCACGTTAGGAACGGGTGAACAAATTTACTCACAGATGCTTGCTTATTGCTTTCGAAGTTCCACAACTGCAATGGATTCATCGTCAGGGAGGAAAGTTATATCCACAGTGATTGATTGATTAGAAGAGGGTCCCCAACGTCGGAAATATTAATAAACATTTATTTTGTATAATCAGCATCCGTCTTTGTGGAATCAGGCTCCAAGCCCAGGAACACTTTGCTTGACTGATTTATAATCCATTCTGTTGTTTATAATACTAGAAGTGCTAACTGCGTTCGTGTCATGGGGCACGCATGCCTATAGCTTATCTTATTTGCGTCGCCCTCGTTGAAAACAATGTATTTCCAACTCCATTTTGTCCCTATTCAGGTTGCAGGAACAGCCCTCGAGTGCTCAGTTTCTGACTCCTCAATGTCGCAACTCTTCTACTAGATGGCTCTCCTCGGTGCTCCATCAGCGGCACCTGTGTTCTATGGTTACCATGACAACCCGTATTACTCTCCTACGAACTAAAACAACGGTGACAATGGCGAACCATAAACAAGAGCAGCAAGAGCTGCAACAGAATGCAGCATTGAAACGGCGGCTAAACCTATTTATATTTTGTTGATCAATTGCATCATATGACACAGAAGATGTGGACCGAGGATGGTTGTGTTTAAAACGGACTGGGAGGAACGAGGAAGAGGATAGCCCATAGAGTAGGGATAGCCCCGGTTTATAGGGTGTGCGCGGCTGCGCACGAGAACTCCTGCAGTGCCCAAACTCTGTTTTCCTTTGCGCGCGGGGGTTGACAGGAAAAAAGGACGAATGGATTTCTTTGTTGGTACAAAAAAGTAATGCACGACTCTTGAAGACGAGTCATTGAGAGTCATTGACCTAGAGTCGGAGTAGAGTCAGAGTCATTAGGGACGGAGTCCGAGTCGAGTAGGGAGTCTATTTTTGCCGACTCGATTCGGACTTGAGTCAGAGTCGTAAACTCGAGTCGCCATCTCTGCATGGAGGTCTCGCTTAGCTCTGGTCCAGAGCTCCACTGCTTCTGAGTTTAACTTGCATTGGAGCTCTGCTCCTCTCCATTCAATCGGCCATTACTCCACCCGACCAGCCTCTCTTCTGGAGTGGATATATAAAGAATGTGTTACCTACTCACCAAAATAAAAACATCTTGTGTCATTAGAAAGCTTACTTACCTTAGTGTTAGCACTCTGAGCCCCCCCACCACACGGAGAAAAAGGACTTTTTGCCAGAACGCGATCGTTTTCACTGAAGGAAAAATATTTCCTATGGAAGTTTTCTATCGGCAATATCAGTAGAGGGCGCATGTATGAGCCATTTCTATTCATTCATTTTGCGTTGTGTTTGATGTCACTGGTAGGCTTGGCCAAGTTCAAGGTGGGCAGGTGTCTGTCTAGTCTATATCAGGAAGTGTTCTACCTGTGCTCAGGTGTCTGACTGGAGAGGCAAACAGTTTGTTGACTGTGCTGTGCTGTGCCATGCTATGCTATATGGACGAACAAAAGAACTGGTTGTGATCTATCGCGCTGACTTGTGGGCCTTTAACCTGAATTGACGGTAAATAAATTAACTTTAATTTAAACCCGAGTCAACGTTTGGACATCAGTTTTTACTGCACACGTCTAAACTAGATCTCGAAACTTACAGCAACCAGTGGTGTCCAGTTTAGGACTGACACTACAGCGCAAATCCTGGTTGTTTTTCTGTGAAAAACGATCGCGTTCTGGCCAAAAAGTCAATTTTATCCGTGTAGTGGGGGGCTCAGAGTGCTACCACTAAGGTAAGTAGGCTTTCTAATGTCACAAGACGTGTTTATTTTGGTGAGTAGGTAAAACTTTCTTATATCCAGTCCAGAAGAGAGGCTGGTCGGGTGGAGTAATGGCCGATTGAATGGAGAGGAGCAGAGCTCCAATGCAAGTTAGACTCAGAAGCAGTGGAGCTCTGGACCAGAGCTAGGTCTTGCTCTAAGTGAGCCCTCAGTAAGAGGGGCTAGCACCCCTCAAAATATGTCAGTGAACTTTACTCACATAAATTGTCAGCAGGATTATCCTAATAATCCTGCAAAAAAGACAACATATGGTGAGACGTCAGGAAGAGTAGCTGCTGTACAGCAAGCTAAAATGGTAAAACTATTAAAAATGATGAGAACAAATCAAATGTGTCAAATCAAATCAACAATGTGTTGTTTAAATGCAATAGAGGCAACTTTTTAGCCGAAAATAAATCAAAATAGATATACAGCTATATTTCTTGCTTGCACTTGGGATGTGTGGGGTGAGGCATCGTTTTAGCCAGCAGAGCAGTCTCCAGCAGATTCCTAATGAGCCAATAGAGTGGAGGTGAGGTGGAGTTAGATTCATAATGAGCCAATAGAGTGGAGGTGAGGTGGAGTTAGATTCTGTTTAATGAGCCAATAGAGTGGAGGTGAGGTGGAGTTAGATTCTGTTTAATGAGCCAATAGAGTGGAGGTGAGGTGGAGTTAGATTCATAATGAGCCAATAGAGTGGAGGTGAGGTGGAGTTAGATTCTGTTTAATGAGCCAATAGAGTGGAGGTGAGGTGGAGTTAGATTCTGTTTAATGAGCCAATAGAGTGGAGGTGAGGTGGAGTTAGATTCTGTTTAATGAGCCAATAGAGTGGAGGTGAGGTGGAGTTAGATTCTGTTTAATGAGCCAATAGAGTGGAGGTGAGGTGGAGTTAGATTCATAATGAGCCAATAGAGTGGAGGTGAGGTGGAGTTAGATTCTGTTTAATGAGCCAATAGAGTGGAGGTGAGGTGGAGTTAGATTCTGTTTAAAGAGCCAATAGAGTGGAGGTGAGGTGGAGTTAGATTCTGTTTAAAGAGCCAATAGAGTGGAGGTGAGGTGGAGTTAGATTCTGTTTAATGAGCCAATAGAGTGGAGGTGAGGTGGAGTTAGATTCTGTTTACAGAGTTTGTACACACTAAAGTTACCTCTATTACCTTTAATCACCATTTAAAAGGAATCCCTGACTAATAAGATAAACATCGCTTAAAACATTATACTTTCCCTATATAACTAAAATAAACAAATAAAAACACCATTGGCATCTTATTTCTTTCATAAATAGAGAATATTTCACTCAACAGGAACTGCTCCTGGCGCAGGATGATGATGTCATGTGTGATCTAGCTCTATGGAATATATGATGAACAATGCTCATGTGACATCATCATCCTGCGACCGGAGCACCTCCTATTGAGTGAAAGATTCTTTATTTATGAAAGAAATAAAGTATTGAAGGTGTTTTTATCTGCATGTTTTAGTTATAGAAGGCAAGTATAGTGTTTTAAGGCATATTTGTTTTATTAGCCAGGGATCCTTTTAAGAGACAGTTTTACACTAGTCATCAATCACAATGGTGTACTGTGTAGTGTGGATACCTACTTTACAACTACAGTCCATATTGGCCAGCGGCCGGGTTTGTCGTACAGGCACAATACGATCAAGTTGCAAAAAATGAGTACAACCATTCTATAGTGGGACAGAAAGGTAGCATTAATTCATAACGTCATGGGACGACTACAAATACATCTGATAATAAGAGCTTGTCTTATATTTGAAGGACACATATCCCATACCCAGGGGTTGACACTACGGTCTCTAAGTCAGGACAAACACAGGACAAGACAAGACAAGACAGGACAAGACAATACATATGACTTGGTCGTACCACAGAAATATAGCGGACGTAGCTTTGCATCCATACATAGTGCTCCCATGACAAGCATAAGACAACCCAGCTGCATGGGAGATCAAGTATGCTCAGACTCAACTCAACTTTAATTAATTTGAGCCTCTCAAGGTACATCTTATTTTTTCTAGTTTAGTAAAATAGAGTACATCTCTAAAACAGTGAAGATGGGGTGGGGAAACAGAGGACTTCCACTTCATCAAAATTAAACGCCTAGCTATGAGAGTAACAAAGGCTACCAAGTGAGCCTTATATTTAGGAAGTAATAAAGGGGGAGTTGAGATTCCAAACATGGCTGTCATTACATTTGGTTCAAATTGTGTCCCGACACTCCTTGATATGATGTGAAAAATCTCGGTCCAATATCTAGGTTAAAGAGGGACATGACTAGAACATATGTACAGTATATAGGTGGCAGGTGCTGAGCGACATCTGTCACACAGGGGGTCAACGTCACAATATATTTTGGATAGTCTCACTTTGGTGAAATGTATACGATGGATAATTTTGCATTGGATTAGTTCATGTCTTGCACAAATGGAAGATGAGTGGACAAGACGTAAAATGTCTTCCCAAATATCATCCGATATTTCATCACCCATGTCCTCCTTCCATTTACCTTTAATGTGTTGTATCGACGTGGGCTGCAAGGAGAATATATAATTGTACATAATAGATATTAAGCCTTTTGTGCTAGGCAGTGGGGTTAGAAAGGAATGAACCTCTGTGGCCTCAGGAAGATTTGGAAATGCAGGATTAAGACTACGCACAAAGCTGCGGATCTGAAGGTATCGAAAGAAGTGTTGATTTGAAAGGGAATATTTTTCAGATAGCTGTTGAAAAGAGGCAAATACACCATTGTTATATAGATCTTTGAGATTTGTAATTCCGAGTGATGACCATGCAGAAAAAGTGCCATCGCTCAGAGATGGACGGAATAGAGGATTGTCTGCTATTGGAGCCAAGAAGGACTGGACTTGTAAACCAAAGTGGCGCCTAAATTGATTACAAATTTTTAGTGTAGATTTGACAATGATATTTTTGGAATAGGTCAATGTTGCCAATGTTGCGAAATTCTAAGGTTTGCCGCCCAGTAATAAAACCTAAAGTTAGGTAATGCTAACCCACCCTGAGGTTTTGGTCTTTGTAACAAACTTTTACTAATCCTGGGAACCTTTTTATTCCAAATAAAATCTGAGACCAGACGATCATTTTTGTCGAAAAAAGACATGGGAAGAAAAATGGGTAAACACTGGACCAGATAAGAGAATTTTGGGAGAGAGTTCATCTTGACACAGTTAATGCGCGCAGCAAGGGATAATGGCAATAATGACCACCTCTCAAAGTCTTCCTGGAAACGAGTTAGTAAGGTACCGAAATTGCATTTAAATAAATTTTCGAAGCTGTCTGTAATCTGAATACCAAGGTATTTAAAACCACGTAGAGCTATCTTAAAAGGGAAATTGTTCAGTGGGTAGTTACGTGCAGCCGCATTTAAGGGGAGTAACTCACTTTTATCCAGATTGAGCTTATAACCAGATATACGGCCAAATGAGGTGAAAATGTCAAGTATCGCTGGAATGTCCATTCCAGCGATACTTGACATTTTGGATATATCGGAAATGTACAGAAGTAGATCATCTGCATAAAGGGAGGTCCGCAGCTCAATGCCATTTCTAACTATTCCTCTTATATGGGGGCTTGATCAAAGTGCAATGGCCAACGGTTCGATGGCGATATCAAATAAAAGTGGACTCAGATTGCAGCCCTGCCTAGTCGAGCAAAATAGGGGGAAATGAGTTGAGCGTGTATTGTTAGTCCTAACAGAAGCAGTAGGAGACGCATAATGTAGTTTCACCCAAGATACAAAGTTCGGCCCAAATCTGAATTGTTCGAGCGTGCTAAAGAGGTACGCCCACTCAACGCGGTCAAACGCCTTGGCCGCATCCAGCGAGATAATAACCTCCGGCTAATTGAAGGGGCGGAGCTATAAAGAACATTAAGGAGACGCCTGAAATAATATCTATTTTGGACAAAACCTGTCTGATCTGGCGATACAATGGTTGAGAGGACAGATTCGAGACGCATAGCCAGAAGCTTGGATTAAAGCTTTAGGTCCACAGAAAGCAAGCTAATAGGACGATAGCTAGCACAGGATAAAGGATCTTTGCCTTTCTTCAACAGCACCGAAATTGAGGCCTGGGTGAGAGACGATGGTAAACTGTGTGAATTAAATGGATATATTCTAAATTTTGTATTTAAGTTTACTTCCTACTTCCGACCACCAGTGGTCCCTGAGAGGGTTCCAGGTGGTCCCCAGGTTGGTCCCCAAGTTGGTTAACCAGATGAACGTAAAAATGAAACCAAATGGACCCGCAAGGGTCCATTTGGTTTCATTTTTACACTCTCAAGAGTTAAAATTCATCATCTTAATTAGCCCATAGTGGTCACAGACCCAGTGGTCCCTGACCCCAGCAAAATGATAGTTTTGAACCAAATGAACCTGGGAGAGAGATAGGGAGAGATAGCTAGAAAGCAGGGAAAGACACAGAGGCAGAGTGCAATGACTGCCTTCAAGACAAATTTATCTTGTGTTGTGTTATAGTGCACTAAGTTGCACACTTGCCCGATCGGGCAACCAGGTAGCAGTCTTCACTTGCCCCACCATTTTTTTTTACTTGCCCCGGGCAAGCGGGCAAGTGTTAGTGTCAAGCCCTGCCATATAAATACTCACGTTACGTCCACCAATTCAGCGTAGGAAATGACCCTTTCAGTCAAGTATCCCGCCTCATCACTGGAATGACAAAAGAAAATTAACAACAATGGAACAAGTACACAGCACAGAAAAATTAAAGTCACCCCGTAAAGCAAATAAAGCCTTTTTTATACCCCTTGTCGAAAAAATAAAAAATATATATTTTACACCATTTTGGAATAAGACCACTTAGGTAGGACTTGCTTGATGACGCACAAATGCCAAATTAAAATATTCGACGGGAAAGAGCCTACTGTACTACTGTATATAAATCATATTCCATATAAAGCGGTTAGAAGCCAAAGCCCCGCCCCTCTCCGTCAGAGTGGAGCTGCTGCTGCTGCCTGCAGCTGCTGTCGTGGTGGTGGTGGTGTTGTTGTTGGTCGATAACTAGCTAGTATAGCTACAGTGTTTTGCCTGTAGGCTGACAAAAATAAGAAAGCAGTGACATTTGTTTGCTCTCGATGCGTGATTTTGTGGATGACAGCTGAAAATTACTGAGTTTTTAGTAACTATCGATGGAGCTTGGCGACGTTTTCACATTCACGACCCAACGGCTGCTGCTGCCTGTTAGCCCCAATGTGGGGCTAACTCATAGATGGGCCTCTGCCTGCATGCTTCCCAATGAATCCGGACCGGTAGTGTTGGGAATTGCCGGTCATATTAGTGAACGGGTCGGTCGTTCACCAAAATAATCTGTTCATTTCAGTCGTCACTCAGTCATTCAATCACATTCCATATACAGCAGACTCCACACTGTTGGCTGTCCCATAGCCTGTAAGGCTGTGGCCGTCCTACAGGCTATGGGACAGCTGCCAGCTGTAGTCAGTCAGACGCTTCTTTCCTCAGATCCACAACTTGTTCTCTCTCTCACACACACACACACACACGCACACAAACACACACACACACACGGAAAGTTAGCACGAAAGCTGTAGTAGTACTCTGAGGAAAGCTGGCTTGTTGTTGACAGACAGTTAGGCTGTATGGAGGTTGAGAGACAGCCTAATTAGCATATTCATGAGTCGTCACTGTACAGTGGCCACGCCCCTACAGTCCTGGAGAATCAGGCCAGAAAAATATCCATTGTATTTCATACATGTTTAAACATCATTTTTCGGAAATATAGCGACTTTTTCAATCATAAATATTTGGTCTGTGGGGCTATAATACATTACTCACAAACTGGGAATGCATTTTGAATCATATCTTTTTTTTGCTTTATAGGGACGTTTTTCTAATATATTACTTATTACTCATTACCTCCATTTTAAAGTAATATATTCATATTACATATTACTGTCTGAGCAAGTGTAATATATTAATATTACGATTACATAAAAACTTTTTACAAAATATATAATTCAATATTTAGTATCACTATTAACTCAATATTGCGTATGCCAGTAGCATACCTACAATAAAGCAAGCCCAATTGGCTATCCGCCCAAATCCGTTCAATCAACTTCGTTTGAAAAAAAAAAAAAAAAAAAATCACTCCTGAAAACAGTACTGGCGTAGACCTTCCTCATCCTACTCAGCTATGGACAGTATAGAAAAGTCTATTGCTGGTTTGTAAATTGGTGCTGGCCACCCAAAAGTTCTCAAGTTAAAGAGAGGACATTGACAGAGGTTCACGTTGCTAGTGTTTATTTTCAACTCTCCAGATAGCCATGGTTATTTTGTCATGTCACGCAAGGTGTCCTGGAGAGAAGAGAGGAGACAGTAGTCACGCTTCCATAAGCCCTATTTTTGCACAAAAACGGCTCTTGCGAAGAGAATGTTGAATGGAAACACTTCAAAATGCGAATAAGTTTCCATTTTGCGCAAAAATATTTTCTCGCTGAAAGGTGCCGTATTTTGGAGCGTATCGAAAGAGTCTAATGCGCAAATGAGGTATGGAAACAGCTTGCGAAAAGACTTTCTATTGAAAAGCACTGGACACGCATTATAGCACATTTGAAGAGTTCTGGTCTGCCGATTTTTTTTTTCCTCGCATGTGGCGTAGTCTACAATATCACAAAGTAGACACACCAAATCAGTAGGCTACCGAGTCTCACAAGCGCTCCGGTTCAGGAAAACAGTGAGTTGTGTAGATTATGTATTAGGATTGTAGGCTATATTAATTATTGTTTTTGCTACAGCAGAGCCAGAACAGCCTCTGCACAGCACAACGGACCTATAGTTCAATAGGAATAAAGCAGGCAGTCCATGTGTAAAGCCTAAAATAACTTCAAAAGTAAAAATATATGTAAAATAACCATGCGTCTCACGTTACTGGCAAAACTGTGCCACCTATTGCTTGTTTCATGAACCTATTTTATTTTCACCTACACTCCCATGAGTCGCATTTCATCAGTTAATGGAAACAGCAGGCAATTCGCTTTTCTTTTTTCGACTTAATTAACATACTCTTCCTATTATCGCAAAGGTTTTATGGAAACGTGGCTAATGTCAAGGTGCACAGGTGAGTTGACGGGCTGAGGTGCTGATGGCAGTCACCTGTGGCTGATTGGGTGATTGAATGATTGGGTGATTGAAGTACGTGTTGTTGTTGTTGAGGGGCTGCCATCCTGTTTAGCCTGGGAAACACAGGAGTTAAATGTAGACCTACCTCATCCTACTCAGCTATGGACAGTTAACACAGGAGTTAAATGTAGACCTACCTCATCCTACTCAGCTATGGACAGTTAACACAGGAGTTAAATGTAGACCTACCTCATCCTACTCAGCTATGGACAGTTAACACAGGAGTTAAATGTAGACCTACCACATCCTACTCAGCTATGGACAGTTAACACAGGAGTTAAATGTAGACCTACCTCATCCTACTCAGCTATGGACAGTTAACACAGGAGTTAAATGTAGACCTACCTCATCCTACTCAGCTATGGACAGTTAACACAGGAGTTAAATGTATTCCTTGAATTCATGGAAGCCAGTAAAGTATTTGATGACAAATTATAGAAAATAAGTATAATTTCTGCAGTGGTCAAGATAGTTTTACAAGAACTTTCAACGAGATAGATTGACAGAACGTGATATAGACTAATATTACTTTCTAAGATAAAGTAATAAACACTCCAGGCAACATGTGTATATACTGTAGCTCAATGTAACCCGTCCCTCACACTACGCCATCCCATTGCCTGAAGAGACGCATGCTCTGATGGTTCAGAACTCTCTGTGCCAGATAAACGGTTGGGGTCCATATACCTTTAACACTTGAGCATTTACTATTCTGTTCACAGCTGTGCCATCACCCCATGTTGTACAAAATGACCAAGGGATGTGTCTGAGACACTATACTTACCGAGCCAAGACATAGGGAGTCAAGATATAGGCAATCGACCCCACAACAAGAAACCAACAGGTCAAAAGTAAGAAAACCTGCCCACAGATTAGAAGAGAGAGAGAGAGACAACATACAGTAAGTCCTGGCGCTTCTTTCATTCAATGACTGTCAAAAGTACACACACTCTTACACTCTTCTTACTCACTTTTCCCAGGAATCGTGGCGGACAAGGAATCCAATATGGATCCTGTCCTACATGCCCTGGAGGATTGTTGGCTCCCTGGACTGGTAGTGGGTATCCAGGCAGCTGTAGTCCAGGCTGCTGTATGCTGGGATCAGGATCAGGATCTGGATGAGGATCTGGATCAGGGCTCAAGGCCGGCAGCGGTGATGGTACACGTATTGCACTGCTGGGCATTATGCGGTCAAATGCGGGGGTCCAAATGTGACCCTTTGGCTGACTGTGACCGGCCTGTGAAAGGGTACCTGGAAATTAGAAAATACTATATGCAATAAAATGCATTTATTCAGTTTCCTGCCGTGAACCTGTTTACGACTGGAGAGAAACAACCTCACTCACATAAGTGTATGTAATAACAATTTACAATTTAGACATTTAGCAGACACTCTTAATCCAAAGTGATTTACAATAAGTAGAGCATTGCAATGGATCATACAGATTACAGATTACAGCAATTCAAGCAGAATTTACAATACATGTTACAATATGCAATGTAACCACTAGAACATGGTAGTACAATAGACATCCTATATAAGTCACTGCTATCTCAGTCTAATAAGGTGCTATCTAAACTACCTAGGAAGGTAATGCAAGTACAACTATGCTATGGTTTGGTATGTAATACAAGTGCTATGGGAGATGGAGTCTGAAGAGGTGTGTTTTCAGACTGGAAGATAGGGAGTCTGTGGTTCTGATTGCAATGGAAAATGCATTCCATAATTTTGGAGCTAGGAGGGAGAAATTCTGGGGGCGTGTGGAGTGTTGACCTGGCGGTTTTAGCGGGTGTACTGCCAGCTTCCCTGTGTCGACTGAACAGAGTGCACAGGAGGGCTTGTAGGGTTTTATGAGGCCAGTGAGATATGGTGGAGTCAAACCTTTGGTTGCTTTGAATGCAAGCGTGAGAGTTTTTAACTCCATGCATGCAGCGACAACAAGAAGGGGAGTGACATGTGAGAATTTGGGCTGGGTAAAGACCAAGCAGGCCGCAGCATTTTTGGATCATTTGGAGGGGCTTAAGTGCACATACCGGTAGACCAGAAGGAGGGAGTTACAGTAGTCCAGTTTTGATAGGACTGTTGTCTGGATGAGAAGCTGGGCTGACTCTTGGGTGATGAAGGGTCTGATGTTGTGGAGTGTGAACCTACAGGATCGGGTGACAGCTGAGATTTGTGTTTTGAATGAGAGGTTTCTGTCCAGGCCAATGCCAAGGTGTCAACGGATATGTTTAGCCCCCATATGGGGAGGACTTAGCGGAGAAGAATAGCAGTTCAGTCTTGGTCCAGCTTCAGGCGGTTGGACGCATCCACTGTGAGATGTCGGCCAGGCATGCAGTGATCCGATCTTCCATGTGGGTGGCAGAGGGGGGAGGACAGAAACAGTTGTGTGTCGTCACCATAGCAGTGATAAGATAGGTTGTGAACAGTGATGATAGTGTCGACAGACTTGGTGTATAGGGAGAACAGGAGGGGACTAGGCACAGATCCCTGTGGGATGCCAGTTTAAAGGGTGCAGGGGGACGACAGCGATCCTTTCCATGAAACTTGGTAGGTCCGGTCAGTGAGGTAGGAGGAGAACCACCTGAGGGTCCCGGTGATGCCGAGCTCTGTGAGGTTGAGAAGGAGCAGCTGGTGGTTCACTGTGTCAAATGCTGCATATAGGTCCAGGAGAATCAGGGCTGCAGATTGGGAGGCACCCTGGGCAGTGTGTAGCATCACAGCAAGTAGTGCTGTTTCTGTGGAATCCTGAATCCTGACTGGTTGGGATCCAGAAAGTTGTTCTGCGAGAGGTGGAGAGAGAGCTGTTTCGAGGCCACGCGCTTGAGGGTTTTGGTTACGGTAATTCATAACGGTTGAAACCAGTCGCCAGTCATGACCGCCACCAGTCGCAACCATTTTATTGTGGCCGCAACCAGCGGTCGTAGACGCAAAGTGTCTCTCTGCAATTGCTTTCCTCCTCACTCTCTGAACCACATTCTGTCTTCTGGGTCAATGTTTTTTAGCTAGCCTCAACACCCAGGCTTTCATTTTCATCTACGTTGTGCGAAAACGGAAAGCCTGGACTAACACACCGAGCAGAGTGGCCTTCAAGTGGGAGTCAACTTTTCGGGGTGGGCGTGGCACCAAATGATGTGGCGTAGCACAGCAGTGGAGCGGAGGCTGGGGGAGGGGCCGGGGATGACGACGCGTTGGTGCGATCCAATCAGATCTACTGGCATGGCTGCGCCGGTCCCCACCCCTCAAGGCCAAAATCATTCCAGGTTAGGCCTGTTGGGATTTGCAGCTTAAATGCATGTAACCAGAAATATATAAAGGAGAAGATAAATACACAGAGGAACACTGAAGGGCGTTACAGACGGCGATTCTGAAACTCACATATTATCGCGGCGATTCCACCGTGTCACTCAATGCTGACATATGAGAATCACGCAGCGATAAATTTCCGGTGTGTGCCCACAATGAGCACGCGCGCAATAAACAACACTGGACGCCACGCAATAACGCTCAGCATCACACGCTCTCTTTATCGCATGACGTTTTCTGAGGACAAAACGCTGGCCCCATTGAAAAAGAACTAGAGCGCGATTTGTTACTGACCGTCTCAGTAACTCAGTTTACTCATGTCACTGTCACTGAGCAGGTTTATTCATTCACCCTTAAATACCAGATTGTTTACAAGCACTTCCTGTTGGTGTCGCTAATAAGAGTTCATTGCCACAAGTCCATTTCACATCATAAATAGTATACAATTAAGATCAACAAGGGCCAGGCTACTTTTGGGCAGATAATCTTGGCTGTCAACACTAGCCTATAGTGCACCAATTACTCAATAGCTTTAACCTCATAGTCCCACTATCAGTGCACAGACCAGCCTCTCTCTATCCAAGCTATACTGCAGCTCTGCAGTATAATAGTACTGAGGTATCAATGGTGCATTCACTAAAATATTAATGCAGAATCCAAAGAACACAGTGACACACACAAACTAGCCTATGTTTACATCAGTGGTACATTATGGAATTATTTTCCAATTCAGTAACTCCATTACTTTGTTTTCAGAGGCTGAGTTAGTATTTATTACCCACATTACTTTGTGTAATAATGAGATAGACATTTTGAGAATAAATTACTAGCGACCACCTACCTACATCGAGTCCTAGACAAGACCAAGACCTAGGGGAGTTGAGACCAAAACGAGACCGAGACAATCACAGACTTGGTCAAAACGAGATCAGGACGAGACTGGAACCTAGAGGGGTCGAGAACAAGACCAAGAAAAAGACCTACAGGGGTCGAGGCCAAGGCCAAGAACAAGAGAGTTTGAGGCCAAAAAGCCAATTTTGATTGTTCTGCAGCAATAGTAAAGCATAAAACATTACAGATAATTTAGTTGTTACTGCACAATACAAACTGTCGGTTTGCTGACTACTAGCAATATGTGTGTCATCCAGCTTTATGAATGGTCTCCTCGGTCTGCACAATGAATATAGAACCTTTCCTTTGCATTGTCTCGTCTCCAGTGGTCTCTGTGGTGAAACAGACCCCAGACATTTGCTCTGATATCGTGACAAGACCAAGACAAATTGAGGGCGAAACCAAGACAAGAACAAGAGACAAATGAAGTGCAGAGCGGCAAAACCGAGACAAGACCAAGACAATTGAAAGCGAGACAAAAACAAGACCAAGACAATGGAAATTTGTCTTGATACTCGCCTCGAGTCAAGAGACGAGACAATGTCTCGAGTCAAGAGACGAGACAATGTCTCGGGACCTACAACACTATAATGTGCTGAGTGGCTCTGCCTTCTCATATCGGTTAGTGGGAGCTTTGAAATGGCGTTATCTATAGTTCCCAAATCTATTTGACGAAATTAGCAACTTAAGGGACTGCGTGACAAACATGCCTATGACCACACCTCCAGTCACACATAAAGGTGTCGGCATAAAGAATAGTGGCTAAGGGAAGAGGAAAGGTGATGAAAATACCAATAAGGGAATTCGTTGCGGGTTTCGGTAACGTTAGGGATAAGGCGGGAAGCGAAAATCGATTCAAAAGTGTATTCCACAGTGTCTTAATTCGCTCTGTATTGGCAAGTAGAGCTCAAAACCACTGGACCATGCAGGTCATTAGGAAAATAGTTTTTCCTTGAAAACAATTTAATACGAGCAGCACTGCAATGCAAATACTCCTATTAAGACTGTAACTCTTGGGTCTCTGAGACCCGTAAAAACCTCACCCATTCTCTCCCCTTAAGAGTTCACACTGAGTTCACATTGTTCCAGCGAATGGCTCATTTACATTCCAATTGAACTTTGAGGATTAGTGGGGGAGGAGGGTGACGACGGGTCCACAGGACCCGCAATAACCAGTCATGGAAGATAGAATCGCTTCTAAATTCATATTTAGAAATTATTACAGAAAAGAAACACAGAGATGACTTAATATTCAGGAAAAGTCATGGAAGGGAAACTTTTTCAGACCATCACAGGCAGAGAAGATCCACTTCAAAATCTCAAAAAGGGAACCTCACAACCAGTTAGTCTTTCAAGTGATAACGTGTCTTAATTCTTTATTTAAAGTTTGCTTGCATAATTTAGTAACAAGTAAAGTAACGTTACTTTTTCAGAAAAGTAACTATAACTTCCCCAACACTGTTTACTAAACGGCCATATGGGATTGCCTGGTGGATATTAATATTTTAAATAATAATAATAATGTGTGTGATGCTTACCTTGGTGTTGTAGGATCAGTAGAGATGGTAGAATAGTGTCTCTGGTCCAGTGGGTGTGTCAGTGGTGCTGTAGGTGTCCAGGGACCACCAGAGGACCACTAGTGGATGGTCCAGTGTGCTGTAGTTTCCAGGGACCACTAGAGTTGGTCCAGTGGGTGCTGTAGTATCCAGGGACCACCAGGGACCACTACAGGGTGGTCCAGTGGGTGCTGTAGTGTCCAGCGACCACTACAGGGTGGTCCAGTGGGTGCTGTAGTGTCCAGGGACCACCAGAGGACCACTAGTGGATGGTCCAGTGTGGTGTAGTGTCCAGGGACCATCAGATAGGTAATAGATATGCTGTGAGTCACATTGCCCACTGGCACTGGCAGTCTGGTGCCGTTTCACAGCAGAGGTGTGATATGTCCTGTCACACGTGTTCTGTGTCTGTCGGTGCTTCAAGGTGCTGTAACTATAGAGAGGAAGAACCACTAGGGCTGGGCAAAAAAATATATATATATGTCGATATGCCAATATAGACCTGCGCAGTGACGTCACCGCCCCTGGTTCCAGAAATGGATTACCTCATTCATTTTCCTCATACACTTTTCGAAAATGGTTAATAAAAACACGATTGCGCCGTGGACAAAACCAACTCGGGTCGTGACAAATCACGACAACAAACATACAATATTAGCATGTAATATCTAATTAGCAAGAAGTATGAAAAACGGCAGGATACAACACTTTTTGTTTCGTTTTTCATCTATTATGATTTGTCACGACCAGAGTTGGCTTTGTCCGCGGCATAATCGTCTTTATACAAATTATCCTCAAAAAGTCTATGAGAAAAATGAATGGGGAAAACACTTCTGGAACCAGGGCGGTGACGTCACTGCACAGGTCTATTGTGTCAATAAAATAACCCCCAACGTTCTAAACGATCATGATACGGTACATTACTGCACGTGTTTAAAACATGTTGCATTCATTTGGTAGTTATTTTCTATGTTTATTATTATTTTCAAGGAACTTCATGCTGTAAATCCTGCTGAAATGCAGGTGCACCACACCGGGAAGAAAGATGCTGATAGAAATATTTCATATTTCTGAGGTTTATTGTGAATGATTTCACATATGTCATACCGTTGGTTTGTAACTGGGTCACGCTACCACCTTGTAGATCTGCTATTTTGAGAAACATGCCACCATGTCTCTTTACAATACATCTGCTCATCACATAAAGAACATCTTGCCATTATTTGCTAGCTGTTTCTGATTGTAACCTGTTCATCATTACTAAAGACAAGATTAGGTCACGCTGATCTCTGAACCAGTTTCATCCAGTATAATTAAGGGACCAAGCAGTCTCTGCTGGTCACTTCATTGTTATTGACTGCTTTTTTCCTTCTCCTTCTCCTCCTTCCGCCAAAAATAGCAGTTCTGGCTGAACCGTGCAGGCGGTTTTCGCGAAAATTGGTAATCTGGTAGAGGGTGATGCCAAACGGTGATGATGCGAAGTCCGTGACCACTGGTCAAATGGTGGCACCATAGCACTCAACTGAAATTGCAAACTTTGAACACTCATAACTCATGAACTGCTTGACCCTCAGAAATGTAACTTATATTCACTTATGCGTCTGCTTATGCCGAACAACTTTTGTATTCTGACTTTTGACCTCTGACCTTTAGATGAACCGTCATCTTGAATTATATGTAAAACAGTTAAAATGTCTCTTCTCCTACAATCTTTGATCAAAATGCATAAAATGACCTACACATGAACTTTCAAGCCATGCAAACATGCAATAGGTGTGAATTTTGTTTTTAGTGAAAAAAAAGATGTTTTTACGAGCCAATGAAAAGTACTTGTTTGTGAAAATTCTTCTATTGCCCCTAATCTACACATGCAACGTAATCTGTTTATGAGATTTTACAGTTTGGTAGAGGGGGATGCCAAATAGCACTAAAACCAGTCTTACTCCAATTTTCGCCATTTGACTGTGCCTGTCACATGACCTGACTGGTCATGTGACAGGCACAGTAAAATGGCGGCCCCCTTTGGGGGGGATGATGTCACAGAACATCGCTCTGCAGTAGAAGTAAATGGGAGATGCATTAAACAATTACATACTTTCTCCTCCTATGGTTCATCCCGTCTGTTTTACAGTCCCTTATTTCACCAGCGGGGGTCGCCATTGTCATTACAAACAGAACAGTGCATATACGTCAATGTTTTACGTTTTAATCCTGGATAATCATGAAATGTTCCATACTATGTTCTATACTACAACTCTTCTGTGACGTCATCCAGATGACAATTGGACTCGAGTCGTATTGACTCGACTCGAATCAAGTCCAAGTCGCATTTTTCGGCGACTTGACTCGCTTGGGACTTGTAGGTAAAATACTTGAGACTCGGACTTGACTTGAGACAACCTGACTCGGCGACTCGTCCGAGTCATCGTCCAAGTCACCATTGCCGGGAGGCAACGGTGTGCAAATGAAACCAAATGAACCAGACAGGGAGCTAACACGATCACCTATTTGCGGGGGTCCGACCCACGGTCTGAACCACTGACGGGAGCGGAGCGGTGGTGAACGCCATTGCCATCTAGATCTAGTAGAGGACTTGCGACATTGAGGTGTCAGAAAACAGCCTTCCCAGTTTCCACAACTCTCCAACTGTCTATTTCAGTAATTCTAATGAACGCCACGCTATAGGTTCACGCGTTTATTGATTGATAGATTGATTGAGTGATTGGAGACAGGCATGTAGAGCGCAAGCACAAAAGACTCTGATCAGGCCATACGCTACAGCAGCCACACTACACCACACACAGAAACAAACAAGCACTGCTACTCCTGAGCGTTCGACAACCTCGTCCGCACAACAATCACCAAAGGTTGTCAACTTTGCTTTTAAAAACTTCCATTCTGATGGGAAACGGAGGATGGCTGCATGTAAAACATGCAACGGTAAAATCAGCGACAAGGAAGGAACCACATCAAACTAAAGCTAATAGTAGTAGAAGCGTGTGTGTGGAATACTGCAGTGTCGGTCGATCGTGTTTTGAACATTGGCCAAACAAAACAATATCACTCACCACTGTCACGAACGCTGATTTGGGCTCCTGTATGTGACTGGCTGCATAAATAATCCATCCATCCATAATAGAAACTAGAAAGGCAGCAATCCATCTTCCAAAATTCTCACTTCTCATAACATGTATCCAGTTGTTGGGGTTAAAACCTCACTCCACGCAACCTCCACCTGAAATAGTTATTCATTCCTTCCCTTTTCACCGGTACGTTCTTCTCGCTAAATAGTTTTATTTAGTCCAGTCATTATTTCGCTAGCTCTGCTCTCCGAAGGACCCCATCCCACCAAAACAAATGCACGTGTAGTCATAGACTCAGTGTTGCCAACTTCATGCATTTGAGACTATATTTAGCTTTTTTTCCAGACCCTCCTAGCGCCAAAATGATTGAAAAACTCAAGGTGATATTCACTACTAGTGCTTTTATAGTGAGCTGGGTTGAAAAACACTGCTCTAGCTCCTTGTAGTGCGTTTTGGAAGTGCCACTAGTGCATTTTGGATTTTGGCAGTTGGCAACACTGCGTGTAGTACAACTTAGTGCCTGATGAAAAATGAACACTATGTTAAATTAATGATCCGTGTGCGTGCAGGTATGCCTGCTCTACAAAATGCTACACATGCACAATTGTACTGTAACTCTCATCTCTATTAATACATTTTTTCTTTCATTCATATAATTCAAGTTACACACTGCAACAAAACTGATAACTGATAAAACTGATATTTTTTTTACATTTGACCGTAGGAAGTTGTAACCTGTGACTTGACTTGAAAACCAGTGACTCGACTTGAAAACATTGTGACTCGACGTGTCTCGAAACAACCATGCGACTTGACTCGACTTGACTCGCTCAACTATGTGGACTCGACTCGACTTGACTCGCCCACAACCTAAAAAAAACTTGACTTGCTTGAGACTTGGGACCAAATGACTTGCGCTTGCTTGAGACTCGTCTCGGAGGGACTCGTGCAATTGTCTGACGTCATCCATATGACGGGTCATGTGACGGGCACAGTAAAATGGCGCCACCCTTGGGTTAAAAACATGAACTATTTTTAAAGTGAAGAGCTTATTCTATGGGCTCAATTTTGGTTACATTAGCCCTTATGCGCAATTAACGCACTTAGCATTGGGGAAGAGGCGTTCCCACACTAAAGTTGATAATTTCGTAACCATGCCATCTCCCTTAAACACCTCCTATACCCGTTAAATTATGCATAGGTGTGGTTTGGGCGTTTTTAGCTTTCATCCAATCCGTGTTGGTCTTGCCATTCCCTTTAATTCATCCCATATCTATTTCCCTTATCCCTACTGCTAAGCCTGACCCTCCTAAGCACCGCACATGCATGAGTAGCCTATTCTCAAAGATTATAGCTCTCATTATAGCTCAGTCAATTCTCAATCATTTCTTACCATTCAACATGTTATGTTGAAAAAACATGTTCCATGTTTGTTTTTGTTTTTTTTTTTTTGCTGTATGTTGCGTGCATTTATCCCAAGTCTGCGAAATGTTATAAAGTAAATTGCAAAAAAGTCGTGAATTCGCTGCAAAAAAAAGACGTTTTTTGATCATTCATTTCTCGGTACTATAACTATAACTGTCGGGGATTAGGCGGACCGTTTCCACCGAATCCCCGACAGTTGCAGTTTGCTCGATCCCGCATCGTAGAGAAGACCTACCCACATATTCTATACAGCATCTGAGAGAGTGGCCTTTTCCCGTCACGCTGCACTTTGAAATGTAAAAAATAGTCCAGAATTGACCGAGAAATCAATGATCAAAAAACGTCTTTTTGCCGCGAATTCCCGACTTTTTTGCAATTTACAGCATTGCGTCACAAGTTAATTAATGTATTTAATTATATTATCTACTGTACATTACCTAAACACAAGGAAGTGACCGACAGCAGGCAATCTACTGCTGTTCATAGGACAATCCATAAATAAGGAGATGAATTGAACTGGCGCCTTTCCACGTGGAGTCGTGGACATCTCCAAGGCGCACAGACGCCCGCACCGTGCGCACGTGGCTCTGCCTTCTCACATCGGTTAGCGGGTGCTCTGAGATGGCGTTATCTAGCTCCCAAATCTATTTGACAAAATTAGCAACTTAAGGGACTGCGCGACAAACACGCCCATGACCACACCTCCAGTCACAAATAACGGTGTCGGCATAAAGAATAGTGGCTAAGGGAAGAGAAAAGGTGACCAAAATAGCAATAAGGGAATTCGTTGCGGGTATTGGGTAACGTTAGGGACAACGGGTGGAACGAAAATCGTGCCATATGTGTTTTAAATGTTCAATTCTAGTTACAGAGGCCAAGTATAATGTATTATCCATATTCGTCACATTAGACTTAGGTCACTACCTTCCAGTGGCGGATCTAGGCATGGGCATGGAGGGGGGCAATGCCCCCCTAAATACCCAGAATGCCCCACCAAACATGATGGCATGCAAAACAACCCAAGATATTTCAGTGGACCAGTGGTTAAATGTATTTGAAACACTACTACTGCTACTAACTAACTGCAGCTGTGTCACCACTAAACCAACAGCATTTCATCATTGAAAACAGAAAACTCTCTGAGTCAGACCTTTAGCTTTATGCATGCTGCGTGTCTGTTGCAACTTCAACAACAACTGATGTTATTATTGATGCTTTACTTGACTAATAAAAGTCCTGTAACTGTAAATGGTATGGGTGCGGCTTCATCGCCCGGGTCGCTTCGCGCCACGGGCGATGAAGCCGCACCCATACCATTTTCTCCTGCCCCCTCAATTGGGAAATGTTACATCCGCCCCTGCTACCTTCTACGGGTTTGTTCCGGGAATTGATCTCCAGTATCTCAACCCTCAACTGTTTTAATTAATTGCATTTTCATACTTTTCTTTTATCTTTTATTCTTTTATTCTTATTATGCCGATGATGTCCTTGTTTTCACGTAACTGTATTCGGCTACATTGAAAATGAAAGCTTGCTCTCGATTGTATTCCCCAATTTAAATAAAGTTTATGTATGTACAGTATAATGAAGGGAAATTAACATCTGGCTGCCGATTGCCACATTATGCTCAGACTACCCACTACCCACCACCCCTTACACATGCACACACACTCACGCACATGCACGCACTCACACATGGTCAAACACACACATACAACCGAAGGACTGGATCGACTGCTGCTATCCTATCCTATCCTATCTTGCACATGTATACCTCACCTCATAGGAAGCTATGTGTTGTTGTTAGTTGTTTGTTTTAGTTGCAGCTATGTGATCTCGTATATAGCTTAGATTTTTAGTTGTAGTTTCTAGCTGTAGTATACTGTAGTCTCTAGTAGTAGTTTCTAGTAGTTGTATATACGTCCTGTCTGTTAGCTTCACACTACTGCCACTTTATCACACCTGGTTAGCTAAGCACCTTCACCTCAAGTTAGGTGTACAGTTTGCACTTTACTGGTCTGCTGCACTATTGTTGTCTCGTCTATATATTGTCTCGACCTTGTCTTATTGCACTGTCTATTGTCTCGACTTTGTCTTATTGCACTGTCTATTGTCTCGACTTTGTCTTATTGCACTGTCTATTGTCTCGACCTTGTCTTATTGCACTGTCTATTGTCTCGACCTTGTCTTATTGCACTGTCTATTGTCTTGACTTTTGTCTTACTACACTGTCTTGTCTATTACACTGTGGAAAATGGAAACGCTATTTCATCCCACAATTTGCACCAGAGTTCGTGAGCGGCGCGGAGCGGCCTAAAATCCCGCTCATCGCTCTCAACGTATTTGGTCCCGCTCGCAATCCGCTCACGTGGACCCCCTCCCAGACCGCTCCAGCTCCGCTCCGCGCTCTTATTCATTTGGGCCGGTCCGCGCTCCGCGCTCCGCTCAGCCCGGCCCGCTCAGGGGCAAAATTTGACGGCTGGAAAAAAAAAGGCTGCTGCTTTTTCTTTGTCGGGTATTAGGCTACTTTCGGGTATTAGGCTACTATCAATGTCTGTGCTGTGTGCGTCTGTGCTGCGTCCTCCTACTCCTCCTCCTTCCCCCGCAGTCTGTCTCAAACAAACGGCTATGATTGCTTATTTGCTTATTTTTTGGAACCACGGCACAAACACCTAAAGTTCACCACCGACGTTGTGAACATGTCACTGCTTTCTTGTCAAATCGCGAGCCCCAAAGCTTTAGTCTTTGGAGCGGGGGCGTGCGCTCAAACTCGAAGTTGTTCTTTTCTCTCTCTCTCTCTCTCTTCGCCGGCTTTTGTCAGCCCCGGATATAAAGTTTCACAATTCGGGGGGGGCAGGCTAAAACCATATGTGACAACAACGTTACATTTAGGGCGTTTAGGGGGGCATTCCCCCCCCTATGCACAGCCTTTTATCCGGCTCTGCAATTGCGACGTAAAAAAGAAAAAAGGAAAGCAAGAACGAAGGCGACCTCGGACATTCTTTCCCCTCCGCGTTATGGATCATATCTTTGATAAAATACTGCAAAAGGTACACAGTGACAGTAGCCTAAGTTGACATCGATTCTCTCAGAACACATGCACACGGCTGCGTTGTGAGCCGTTACAGCCGTATGGCAACATTTTGCGTTGGGTCCCGTGGGATCGCTGCGCTCAAATACGTTGCCGTTATGATGTGCAGTGCTTCAAAATAAATAGCGAGGTGACGCATCTAAGGCAAGATAGACAGCAAGACAGTCAGCTTACTTTTTCTTTTTTCCAATTTCCATCATGATCATCATCTCCTTCCTCCCGCACCTCGGAGAGGATTTTAAATGTCTTGATCGTGTTGCTGGCACTGTAGGCTTATAGTCGCCATCTGAACCACAACCACACGTTTATGCTGTGCTACTGAACACGTGTGCCGTTGTCTGGACTGAACGGCTTGGAGCGGGCTGGAGCGGAGGATAATTCTCGCTCCAGAGCGCGCTCCGACCCATTTGAAAACCCGCTCAGCGCTCACTTAAAAATCCACCCGCTCCACTCCCCGCTCCGCTCGCGCTCCGCTCCGCTCACGATCTCTGCCCTGTATATGTACTGACATACACTGGAGTGACAAATAAAAACCTTGAACCTTGAACCTTGAGATATGGACCCAAATACCACATACATATGACACTGTATTTTGGACATTACTTAGCTCAGGGATGTCAAACTCAAATACACTGTGGGATAAAATAAACGGTTCAAATTGAGAGACGGAGTCAACGGAACGTGTTTCAACACACTGGCACTGGTTTACAAGGTCGTTTCATGGAGAATGGCAAAAAAGTAATTTTCCATCACAAATCAATGTCCTTAAAGGGGAATTCCACCCATTTTCAAAACATTCCTGTGAGGATACAAATGTGAACCAAATGGACCCTAGCGGGTCCATTTGGTTCCATTCGTACCCTCTCAGGAAAAATGGGTTTGAAAGAAAAATCATTAACATGGTGAAAAACATCTTAGTACAGCGGCTTAGAGAAACCATCGTTCATTTTGTGATACAGGTGTGAAAATTGGCATGGACATTCTTCTTGGCCATCTCTTTAACTTTTTAAACCTAGACATCCAAAAATCCAATATGGCGGCTTCCAAAATCCAAGATGTCCACCCAGAAATGTGGTTTTCCCTTTATAACTTCAAATGCATTGATTTTAAGCACCATAAATGTATTGAGAGTGAATACAAAGTCTCTTGTTGCGGATATTTTGGTACCAAACACACGTCTGTATCTATTACGGTTCTTGAGATACAGCATATAGGTACTTTTACAGACTTGGGAGAGCAAGACATTTGTAATATTGATTCTTAATTAATGTAATGGTGATACAGGCATGGGAATTGGTACACACACTCTTCAAACCCCACTATTCACAAAAGCACTCCGTGCCATGCAAAATTTCAAGATGGCCGCCCCCAAAATCCAAGATGTCTGTCCAAAAATGTGGTTTTTCCTTTATAACTCAAAAAGCAACAATTTTAGGCCCCATAAATGTATTGATAGTGAATATAAAGTTGGACATTACGGACATTTTGGTACCAAGTACATGTCTGTATGTTATACAGTTATTGAGTTACAACATATGGGTAGTGATGAGGCAACATAATTGTAACATTTTGGCACGTTTCACTCTTTTACTCAGCGATCCTTTTATCATCAGATCTACCATTTTCAGGAAATGGACCCACATGGGTCTGCTATCATAAACCACTTCAAGTTTTTCAATTGATGAAACAGGTCGGGAGTTATTAAACCGAACGTGAATGCTGTTCCAGTGTTAATTTTGCTGCGCATAGTTTGCGAATATAAGCCACACAGGTAATGTCTGTTTGAGCATCCCACTGTGTCTGTGCTTCACAATAAGTGTATATGGGACGGGAACGTTCCAAGTGTAGCCTGTGTCATGGTGTAATATGATAATAAGTGTAGTAGTGTAATATGGCAATGTGTGCAATAGTGTAATAGGCGACTATGTGTAATAGGGTATTAGTGTAATACATGCAATAGTGTCATAGTGTAATAGTTTAATAGTCTACTATGTGTAATAAGTGTAATAGGCTAATAAGTGTAATAGTGTAATATATGTGAATAGGGCAATAGTGTAATACATGTAATAGTGTAATAGGGTAATAGCTAATAATAGTAATAGCTAAGCTAATAGTGTTATCGCGTAATATGTGTAATAAATGTAATAGTGTTATATGGTGATAAGATATGAGTACACACAAGTGTAATAGTGTAATAAGTGTCATAGTGTAATAAGCTAATATGTGTAAGAGTGTAATATATGTGCAATAGGGTAATAGTGTGTAATATATGTATTAGTGTCATAGTATAACAGGGTAATGTCTAATAGTGTTATATATTTACTCATATCTTATTACTGTATAACACTATTACATTTATTACACATATCATACTATAACACTATTAGACATATTACCCTATTACACAATTACATATATTACACTATTGCCCTATTCACATATATTACACTATTACACTTATTAGCCTATTTCAATATGCCACTAGTATGCATATTAGCCTATTACTCTAAATGCTATTGCACATATATTATACTATTACGCTATGCCACTATTACACTTATTAGCCTATTACACAATGCTACTATTATGCATATTAACCTATTACACTATTACACATATATTGAGCTACCACACTATAACACTATGCCACTATTACCCATGGCCTATTATACCATAACACTATTGCATATCTCACACTATTACCCTATTGCACATATATCACACTATTAGCCTATTAGCCTATTACACTGTGATACTTATTACACTATTAGACTTGTGTGTACTCGTATCTTATTACCGTATATCACTATTACATTTATTACACATATTACACTATAACACTATTAGACACATTACCCTATTACACAATTACATTTATTACACTATTGCCCTATTCACATATATTACACTATTACCCTTATTAGCCTATTACAATATGCCACTAGTATGCATATTACCCTATTACACTATTACACATATACTGTGCTATCACACTATAACACTATGCCACTATTACACATATTAGACTATTAAGCTATTACACTATTGCATGTATTACACTAATACCCTATTACATTATTACACATAGTCGCCTATTACACTATTGCACACATTGCCATATTACACTACTACACTTATTATCATATTACACCATGACCCAGGCTACACTTGGTACGTTCCCGTCCCATATACACTTATTGTGAAGCACAGACACAGTGTGATGCTCAAACAGACATTACCTGTGTGGCTTATATTCGCCAACTATGCACAGCAAAATTAACACTGGAACAGCATTCACGTTCGGTTTAATAACTCCCGACCTGTTTCATCAATTGAAAAAATTGAAGTGGTTTATGATAGCAGACCCATGTAGGTCCATTTCCTGAAAATGGTAGATCTGATGATAAAAGGATCCTTGAGTAAAAGAGTGAAACGTGCCAAAATGTTACAATTATGTTGCCTCATCACTATCTATATGTTGTAACTCAATATCTGTATAACGTACAGACATGTACTTGGTACCAAAATGTCCGTAATGGCCAACTTTATATTCACTACCAATACACTTATGGGGCCTAAAGCCGTTGCAATTCGAGTTATAAAGGAAAAACCACATTTTTGGACAGACATCTTGGATTTTGGGGGCCGCCATCTTAGAATTTTGCATGGCACGCAGTGCTTTTGTGAATAGTGGGGTTTGAAGAGCGTGTGTACCAATTTTCATGCCTGTATCACCATTACATTAGCTTAAGAATCAATATTACAAATGTGTTGCTCTCCCAAGTGTGTAAAAGTACCTGTATACTGTATCTCAAGAACCGTAATAGATACAGACATGTGCTTGGTACCAAAATATTCACAATACCAGACTTTATATTCACTCTCAATACATTTATAGTGCTTAAATCAAGGCATTTGAAGTTATAAAGGAAAAACCACATTTCTGGGCGGACATCTTGGATTTTGGGGGGCGCCATCTTGGATTTTTAAGTGTCTAGATTTCTTAAATCAAAAAGTGACCTCCAAGGATGATTTGTACCAAAGGTCACGCCTGTATCATCATTTGAACGATTCTGCCTAAATATGTCTTCTAGCTGCTATACTATTTGTGCATTTCATCAGATGTATTTCACCATGTTAATGATTTTTTTCCAGACCTCAATTTTTAGGAAATACAGAATGGGGGAACTTTTTTTTTATCATGTCCACTTACACAACACCTCTAAGGTATATTAATGACATATTAAAATGTTGAACATGGGTGGAACTCCCCTTTAATAGCTAGATAAATGCAAAGATAAAATTACATGCATTCAAAACTGAAAAGGCGTTATTAAAGCTCAGTTTCCTGTTTTATGTTCCTTCCCCAAAAAATAAATAATAAAATGAGAAATTAAATTAATTGAGTTGAGGAAGTAAAACAATGAGTTGCATTAGTTTCTCATGAAGACAGTGCAATACTGTACTTGCTGCTATTGATATATTTGCACGCTGTGTGTGTGTGTGTGTGTGTGTGTGTGTGTGTGTGTGTGTGTGTGTGTGTGTGTGTGTGTGTGTGTGTGTGTGTTGTTTTATGCATTATGTATGTGGTGTTTACTGTTTATACCACTAGCGTCATTTACAATGGGTGCGTGGGTGCGTGGCACCCATGGGCCCCATCGCCACTCTAGGGGGGCCCCGAGGCCCAAACAGACTTTTTTCCTTCTCCTTTTATTAAAATATATCTTGTCGCGTGGGGCCCACGCGAGCAGCATACGGGAGATGAGCTAATGTCACTTTACTTTCATCTAAAAAAGTGCGGTGAACAGCAACCTTATTACAGTCAGACGTACAAAGACGGCTAGTGTCAAAGCTGCGACATTGAGGCGTCAGAAACCAAGCGCTCGAGAGCTGTTTGTGCAGCATGTTGTCCCTATTTATTGTCCCGATCCTCAATAGAAGTCTATGTAGAATGGCCGCCCTTGGACTGGCCACTTAAAGAGAACGGAGTTGGCGCTGCTGCGCTACTCTGTGCTTACCTTTCGAAAGTCCGCTGAGATTCTGTTGAGATTCCAATCTAAAAACTCTCAGGCCATTCTCACCCGATTTCAATAATTCCAAGTGTGGTCCAAGTATATCCAAGTATATTTTCATTTGCTATATAGGTCATGCGTTTATAGTATGCATTTATCACACAAAAGGAGAGGGGAAATTTTCGCATTTTCTCCATGCACTGTCTCTGTGCCCCGTGCCGTGCGTATCGGGGATTCCCCGTTCTTATAATATGGAATACGACACAGCTGTGTATACTGAGCTAATTACATGATCTCAGTCTGTTTGCACAGTATAATCTATTTTACTCTATATATAATCAATTATATTTATAAAATATAATCTTAATATAATCAAAAGCTATTTATAAGTCCTCAATATAAAATCACAAAGAGCTTAATATGCTTATCTTATGTGTTTATCATATCTTTTAATTTAGCTTTAAAACATAGGTGACAGGAACTGTAACCAAATAACAATCCTACTGACTCTACTGATTAAAAAACAGCCACTGCAACCATATAATCTATGGTAGGATATGTTAATCACTTATGTGTGGCATAGCCCTAAATGTTAATATATTTTAGTTTTTTTCTAGGGTGGGATGTCTGTATTCATCTTCACCTGCTTATCCATAGCATGGTTGGCTGATTGGTGACTCTTGTTATAATTCTCTGGCTATTCAACCTTATAATGTAATGTTGCTTGTTGATTTTTATTAGTCAAGGTGGGATAGGACGAGAATAGGCCGTAAAAGAGAGCCTTCCCAAACGATCCAAATTATCTGGCAAACACCTCTGCGCGCATGTGTGAGCGCACGCTGAGAGGGCCCTTTTGATATCGGCACCCATGGCTGATGAACCTTAATGTCGCTACTGTTTATACTGCGTATGTATTGAACTCATTTTGTATAGTGTGTCTTTTTTTGTATAAAACTGTCTCTCTTGACACTTGAGACGAATTTCTCTACAGAGACAATAAAGACTAATTGAATTGAGTTGAATTAAATTACGTTCATTAATTAATGAATTTCTTTATTCCGGGAAAAAGGCTTTCTGGTGGATAATTAATGTGTCCTTGTAATATAATCGTGTGATTCTGTTAATAATTAATGTTGATGTTGGTGATCAACTTTGAGACAGGGCCGGATCTAGCCAGCCCTACTGGGGTGGGCTGGAAGAATGGCAGGGTGTATGGGCAACTCCAAGGTTTTTCATTTGAAGCAGTGGTTTTCAACCTTTTTGACACCAGGGCCCACTATTTATTCGGAATTTGAGCAACAGACCACCATTGATGACATTTTAGCCCCACAGGCCCCAAAAGTAAAGATTTATTTTGCTTTTGTCCACAATTGACCACTATATATATATATATATATATATTTTTTACATTCTCTAGTTGTGTAGACTTGGGATGATTCAGATAATGAATATTTTAACTCTTTGAGAGTGTAAATATGAAATATGAAATGTTTACACTCTCAAAGAGTTACATCTGGTTAACCAACTTTCCATCATTTAGCCTGGGGACCACCTGGGACCCTCTCAAGGACCACTGGTGGTCCCCGGACCACTGATATTACCTCTCATTAGGTGAGCATATAGGATGCACGTTTGGGTGGGCTCTGCCCCCCCTGCCCCCCCTCTAGATCCGGCCCTGCTGTGAGGTGAGAAGACACCAGATGTAGCATTAAATCATATTAAATCATAGTAAATCATATTATTATCATATCAGTATCATATTAAATCATATTATCATATTAAATCATATTAGTATCATATTAAATCATATTATCATATTAAATCATATTAGTATCATATTAAATGATATCAGTATCATATTAAATCATATATTAAATCATATTATTATCATATTAAATCATATCAGTATCATATTAAATCATATGAAATCATATCAGTATCATTAAATCATATTAGTATCATTAAATCATATTTTTATCATTAAATCATATTTTTATCATTAAATCATATTATCATATCAGTATCATTAAATCATATTGTTATCATATCAGTATCATTAAATCATATCAGTATCATATTAAATCATATTATCATATCAGTATCATATTAAATCATATTAGTATCATATCAGTATCATATTAAATAATATCAGTATCATATTAAATCATATTAGTATCATATCAGTATCATATTAAATCATATTAGTATCATATCAGTATCATATTAAATCATATTAGTATCATATCAGTATCATATTAAATCATATTAGTATCATATCAGTATCATATTAAATCATATTAGTATCATATCAGAATCATGTTAAACACAAGGGAAAAGTTATTCAAGTCGTTATTTTTTTCATCATTTAACTTAGATGTGCAGTTATTATCACAGAATAACAAATAACTCTGGGACTATATAAAATAAAACCTTTTTATTTGTTTATTGATTTACTTCATAGGGAGTATGGGAAAACTTTCCATAAAAGATGGAGAAAATAATTAAGTAGTTAAGGACTTTCCAGATGGCAACGATAAACGGCTGCATTATGCAGCAGTCCCGTCGATTAACACCAGGCATTATCAAGGTCAAGGTCAAGGTAAACGTTATTGTCCACAAGGGAAATTTGTCTTGGGCTAACACCCCTGCTTCAGCCACACATGAAACATAGATGACACACAAAATACAAAACAGAGGGAGACAACATTACACAGTGTGAAAATCTGGCCTGCTACAATCACTGTACAATCACAATCATCATTCAACATTTTAGTTGATGCTGGTACAAATGATTTTTTAAACCTGATATACTTCCACTTAGCTTCTTTGTACCTTCTCCCTGAGGGCAGGAGTACAAACTCCGTTTAAAACATGGAGAGTTTGTACTCCTGCCCTTAGGGAGAAGGTTTAAAAAGCTCACTGATTGAGCCTTGAAAAACATTGCCCGCATGTGCACGAAATGAGCAACACAGCGCACAACAAAAATCACTGGACGCTGTGCGTAAAACGACTGGCGTTACAGGCTCTCTTTATCGCAGGTCGTTTTCTGAGCAAAAAACGCCGGCCCCATTTATTACTCGCCGTCTGTAAGACCCTTTAGGATTCCAAACTTATGTGGGAATGTTTATACACCCAGAAATCCTTCTGGGGTTTAAATCAGTCTAAAGCTTCTGGATTTAGACATCACAAATCAATTGTTAGTATGAATACAGTAAGAACTTAACAGTTTTCGTGCCCTTGAAGTAGAGCTACGTCAGGCTTATCATTATAGTTATGACCGATGCCGCTTAGGTTGATCTACGTCTCTCTACGTCGCTTACCGTCGCTGGTTTAATACAATCCCAATGATAACAGCAGCGAGCAGCGAGCGCATATTCCATTCAGAACGGACCAAAATAAGGGACGGACGAACCCGGAACCGGAAGTGTGTCGCCAACTAACTTGTCCGACGGGAAACATCGACCGAAATATGAAATATGACTTTTAGATGAAAATCGCTGGCACTAGCTACCTCAAAAAATATGAAAAAGGGTTGGCACTGAGAGTGTTTTTTTTCTCATATTTAAATGCTACTGTATGAATGCAGTAGCCCAACGTGTAGCTACTGTATAGTGGCAACAGCAGCTAATGCTATGAGTCTGACACAGCGAGTGAACCGCTAAAACGCCAGAAACCAAATCAAAACCGGCACTAGAAGAGTCTGTTATGAACCTGCTTAAGTTATGACCGAATCATTATTAATATTATCATTATTTATCCCACAGAACTGCTGTACAAACATTGATAACACACTGTTACAACATGCTAGACAAACAGAACAAACAACAAGCTTTCATCTGAATGTTTTTGTTCTGAAAGCTGCACTGTGTCAGGTGCAGTGTTGGTCAATATTACTTACTAAAGTAGCTTCTTTACTTTACTCTTTACCTCTTAGACAAAGTAATATCATTACTTTACTTATTACTGGAATTGAAGAGTAATATATTACATATTACGTTATTACTTTCCCAAGTACTCAACTACCACCTTTGAAAAAATAGAGATGTACAACATAATCTGTTTAGCGAGCTCTTTTTTAGAACTGAATCCAATTTATTGGAATAATAATAGTCTCCAATCCCACAAACTGCACCTGAAAACAAAGCCAACAAAATCCGGCATTGTAAATGTCTTTCTTAGATAAATAAATAAAAAAATAAATAAAAGGAGCAGAGAGAAGCAATGGGAACATTTAACCTTGAATCACAAAACAGACCTGGAACTAACAAAAACAGATTTTGAAAATTTGTCTCTTTGACTTTTTAAACTTAAAAAACTTGGCGTTACTTGCAAAGTAATGCATTACTTATTACCCATTTTGGCAGAGTAATCTCGTTACTTTACTTTTTGGAGCAAAAGTAATAACATTACAGTAACATGTAATCTAAAATTTGTTACTGCCCAACACTGCTCAGATGTCGTCAGGGGCGGATTGGCACATATTTTCCCACCGGGACAATTTTGTCTTTCCCAGGCCACCCTGAGGGGGGGCAGCTGGTTAACCAGATGTAACTCTTTGAGAGCGTAAAAATGAAACCAAATGGACCCTTGCGGGTCCATTTGGTTTCATTTTTACACCCTCAAGAGTTAAAATATTCATCATGTGAATTATCCCAACTTAGTCTACACAACTAGAGAATGTAGAAGATTAATGGTCATTTTGATCTGTATGTTCCAGGCGAGCATCTAGCACATTCTAGTGCATTTTGGAAGTGCCACTAGTGCATTTTGGATCTTGGCAGTTGGCAACACTGCCTCCAGCAGCGCGAGGCAGTGAACGGGAATATGGCAACTCTCCTACTTGAAGGCTCTGGTGTAGGACACCTTTTCTTTTTTGAAGGATAGAAACACTACTTTGCCTGGCCTGGGCCTGGCGCCCTGGACTTTTCAAAAAAAAAAAAAAAAAAAAACTGTCCAGGCCACTAGGTGGCGCAGGCCACCGGGAAAACTCCCTGTACTCCAGATGGCCAATCCGCCCCCTGGGTCCTCCACTTCAAAGAAACACTAGCAGTGATTAACAACCAAATCTATTTGTACACTCTCACTTTTTCCCAACAAGAAAGTATTAAAAAAAAAAAAAAAAAAAAAAAAAAAAAAAAAAAACTATGTACTGTATGTAAGTATGTAAAATGTTATCTTGTATGTTATGTACGTTTTATATGTTAAAGACCCCTCATTACTTATTACAAATGAGCTGTTGCATGATGTGAAAATAGAACAACAACAGATCAACAGATGACAACACACAGGCGTAGTAGCTTGTAGATCATGGCCCACCATGTAATTTCATTTGGCCCTTGAGACATTATCAAATTACCCATTTTCAACATTTTAACTCTTTGACCATGGGCGCATCTTCTTTGTTTTCTCCCCATTGCCACGGCTCAAACCAGTGAAATCGGTAAAAAAAAAAAACTTATTTTGAAGCCCCAGATCGCCTAAACAGGAGGGGGGTGCCGTCATGCTTATTTCTGGTGTCTTGACTAACCTGTCCTCTGACGATCTGAGCAAAAAATCAGGAAGTGACGTCTAGCCCTAGTTGATTTACCCGTGTGACACTCAGCCCCGGAATCCGAGGAGAGGCTTTTGAATGCATTGGATTGAATGGGTGCGAATGTGACAAACAAGTTCTCGTGGCAATTCTGTTCCAAATGAAAGTCATTATGTCATTAATATACCTTATAGAGATGTTGTGTGGACACATTTGTATTTCCTAAAAATGGAGGTCTGAAAAAAATCATTAACATGGAGAAATACATCTGATGACATCACCAAGATGTATTTCACCATGTCAATGATTTTTCTTTCAGACCCATTTTTCCTGAGAGGGTACAAATGGAACCAAATGGACCCGCTAGGGTCCATTTGGTTCACATTTGTACCCTCTCAGGAAAATTTTGAAAATGGGTGGAATTCCCCTTTAAAAGGTTAGTTCGTTCAAACTCGCCCCGCGGCTTTGTTCAGTTTTAAATTTTGGCCCACTCTGTATCTGAGTTTGACACCCCTGTTGTACAGTAGATGCTATTCTGCACACCAGACCTGCACCTACAAGTTGTCACATGTGAAAACTGATCTACAAGCTATAAGCATCCATGCTGTTATCTGTTGATAGATAGAATCTGCTCTAAAAAAAATGTGCTGCTCAACACGTTGTGTTCTTTTGCGCGTGGAGGGAGCCGGCTGAAAGGTTGTAAGGCGTAACAAAGTAAAGATATTACTCTGAGTAGTTTTATACATCAGTCGTGAAGAGTTTCTCGAAGAAACGGATCTTTTCGCACGATCTCAAAGGATTTGAGAAGTTTCTCAAATCCACTGGTTCATCTCCATGGTGGCATTATAGAGCTGCGCAGTGACCTCACCGCCCCTGTTCCGGAAGTCTTTTCCCAATTCATTTTTCTCATAGACTTTTCGAAAATAATTTATATCAAGACGATTACGCCGCGGACAAAGCCAACTCGAGTCGTGACGAATCATGATGACACACACAAACTTTTGGGACAATAAAATAATTTCTAAGATGAAAAACGAAACAAAAAGTCTTGTATCATGCCGTTTTCTACTTCTTCCCAATTATATATTATATGACGATATTGTGTTTGTTGTCATGATTTGTCACAACCTGAGTTGGCTTTGTCCGCGGCGTAATCGTCTTGATATAAATTATTTTCGAAAAGTCTATGAGAAAAATGAATGGGGAAAAGACTTCCGGAACAGGGGCGGTGACGTCACTGCGCAGCTCTATGCTGCTCCTTCATGAGGGGTTGAGGCAGTGGCGTTTCTAAGCAATTTGGAGCCCTAGGCAAGATTCTCCCCCCCTTATCAGATGATTTTCCCTGGAGATTTTCCAGGGGAAAAAAGGGATAGAATTATGAACTGTTTTTTTTAACTAAAGAACATATTATATGTGTTTTAAATGTTCAATTCTACGTTGTAGTTATAGAGGATAAGTATAATGTACTTATCCATATTAGGCTTATTAGCCTGGTATCCTTTTAAAGCTTGTCTGGTGGTCGCCCCCTTCCCCTCATGGTCCCCCCCCCCCCCCCCCCCATGGTCGCCCCAGGCAACTGCCTAGTCTGCCTAATGGCAAAACGTCCCTGGGTTGAGGTTCTAGACTGTTCATGTCCATGATGGTGGTATTATGATGTTCCTTCAAGGCCTTTTGACGTTTTGCACTGGACGAAATGACGGCCGCAACGACACTACGTCAATAACATGCACCGGCCCGGTGCCATTCCACAATTCACTCTACGTCAATAACATGCACCGGCCCGGTGCCATTCCACAATTCACTCTACGTCAATAACATGCGCCGGCCCGGTGCCATTCCACAATTCACTCTACGTCAATAACATGCGCCGGCCCGGTGCCATTCCACAATTCACTCTACGTCAATAACATGCGCCGGCCCGGTGCCATTCCACAATTCACTCTACGTCAATAACATGCGCCGGCCCGGTGCCATTCCACAATTCACTCTACGTCAATAACATGCGCCGGCCCGGTGCCATTCCACAATTCACTCTACGTCAATAACATGCGCCGGCCCGGTGCCATTCCACAATTCACTCTACGTCAATAACATGCACCGGCCCGGTGCCATTCCACAATTCACTCTACGTCAATAACATGCACCGGCCCGGTGCCATTCCACAATTCACTCTACATCAATAACATGCGCCGGCCCGGTGCCATTCCACAATTCCGAACTGCCATTGTTGCGACCTCCCATTGTTCAGAATTTACGAGACGCAAATCCCTATCCCCCTCCAACCGTAACCCTAATCCTAAACCCCCGACCCTCAACCACCTCACAGACCGGTTGAGGTTAGGTTGAGGTTTTAGGATTAGGGTTACGGTTGGAGGGGGTATGGACAGCTGATATTGGATTTCCAGTGCATGTTCGAAGCAGTCAGTTTCTGACCCCTCAATGTCACAACTCTTCTACTATGTGTTCGACCGTGCGCGGCGCGTGTTATTGATGTAGAGTGTCGTTGCGGCCGTCATTTGGTCCAAAACGTGAGTTGGCTCCTTCCTTCAAGACGGGTTGAGGTCTGGACTGTTCATCTCCGTGTTGGGTGTGGAACTGGATTTGAGGCTGACCAGCGACTTGTAGCTGGTCACCGACGTCAGCGAGCCGCAAAGTCCTCTGAGAGACGGAGACACCTCCTTACCTGTGGTAAGACACATGGGGACAGACAGAGACACCTCCTTACCTGTGGTAAGACACATGGGGACAGACAGAGACACCTCCTTACCTGTGGTAACACATGGGGACAGACAGAGACACCTCCTTACCTGTGGTAAGACACATGGGGACAGACAGAGACACCTGGTTGCACCGCTCTATTCCGACATCCCGCCACTCCTACATTGACGTCCAATTGTCGGAGTAGCAGTACTTATATTATTTGAAAACATGTCGCCACTCCGACAGAAGAGGTAGCACCATTCCTACAAGCATTATGTGTCGGAATGGCAACCATTATCTTTTTGTCATTGAATGAAGACATGTCTGAATGGAGACATGTCGGAATGGAGCCATGTCGGAATGGAGACATGTCGGAATGGAGCCATGTCGGAATGCAGGCATGTAACCGAGACACCTCAGTGTTGGGCAGTAACGAATTTTAGATTACATTACATCTGTAATATTATTACTTTTGCTCCAAAAAGTAAAGTAACAAGATTACTCTGCCAAAATTGGTATTAAGTAATGCATTACTCTGCAAGTAACACCAAGTTACTTGTTTAAAGAGAGCTTGTTGTCGCATGCAAAAATAGAACAGATTTACAAGCTATCGACAGATACTGTAACAACAGAGATGTGCAGTAGATTGTAGATCCAATCCACACGCTGCATCCTGCGCAGTTATGTACACTACAAATCACTTGCTGCTTGATTTTCTATTTTATTTTTAAATACAAGACCACAATTGTAAAAAAAAAAAATGAAATTGTGAAAAGGTTTAGAAAGTCAAAGAGACAAATTTCAATTTTTCAAATTCAATTTCAATTTTAGAATGCCAAAATAGGTTGTCTGTATTACAGTGTCACCCTATAGATACCATTCTGACTGCAGCAGTCAAGGCAGGCGACACCTGACTCATCCAGTCAATGATTCGAAGAAGCAGGCAGCCATACAAGGCCTTGTGTTTTGTTCATTTCCATTTGACTGTATCTGTGTTCTTATTTTGAGACTTCTAGAAGTGTATAAAGAGAGGAGAGGTGACTGTAGTCGAGAGGCTTGCATTAGGCAGACTCCCTGAGTGATTGTGTTCCAGGCACAAAACTCTTGTAATAAACATTGATTCACCTCATCCCACTCTAATGTATTTCTTTATGTTTCTCTTACATTACTTTGTAAGTTCTTAAGAAATCCCCCCCTAAATGACCAGACTGCCCCACCAAACACGATGGCATGCAAAACAACCCGGATTTAAATTTCAAAGATATTTCAAATTAAAGTGCTCATATTTAAAATGATGGTGAAACACTACTACTGCTACTAACTAACTACAGCCGTGTCACCACTAAACCTGAAGAACTGAAGAACTCTACCCTGCGTACTGCAGTTGGATTATACAATGACACTATCTAAAAGACTGTAGCAAGAAAGATAGCATGGCAACCAGAACTGCTACAGTTTCCACGTCTTGCTGCCCTGAATGTGTTTTCTATGTTTTTTAAATTATTCTTAGCCTGTTGGTTTGATCATGTTTTGTAAAATTCAGCTGTTTTTTTTTCAGTGGGATTAATAAAGTAAAGTAAAACACTATACTTGCCTTCTATAACTAAAACATGCAGATAAAAACACCTGCAATACTTTATTTCTTTCATAAATAGAGAATCTTTCACTCAATAGGAGGTGCTCCGGTCGCAGGATGATGATGTCACATGAGCATGTTCATCCATATATTCCATAGAGCTAGCTCACACATGGACATGTGACATCATCATCCTGCGCCAGGAGCAGTTCCTGTTGAGTGAAATATTCTTTATTTATGAGAGAAATGAGATGCCAATGGTGTTTTTATTTGTTTATTTTAATTAGGGAAAGAATAACGTTTTAAGCGATGTTTGCCTTATTAGTCAGGGATCCTTTTTAAAGACTACACCTCCCAGAGTGCACCAGTAAGACCAGTATGGCTGCTGCTGTTGGTTTGCCTGAGCTGGGACAGCTGAAAAAGCAGGTGTAGAACCCAAGATCAAGTCGACTCGAATCCACGTTCTGCTTCCATAAGACGCCGATGGTTGGTGATTATTGATTTGTTTTATTCTGTTATATTTGCTATTCTGTGGCTGATGTGTTTTAACTAACTGCTGCAGTATGGATTAGCAAATGAATCAGTGAAAACAATGTTTGGTTTGAGAAGTTTAGAAAGTTCGATTAAGACTTAAAGGCGGGAGAGTTTTATTTGACGGAACACCAATATGCCAAAACAAAAATGTCATTGGTGCACAATAAAAGTCTACCTTGAGTATCCTGAATGACTACAATGATTCCACACCAAAACAGATAATCTACCTTGATTCCTGTGACATTAATTCCTGATTTTTGTCACAGTTTTTTTTTACATTTGTCCCATTTTCTACATTTCACCCTGAGGTCCTCCTCCCTGTAATGCAGTTAACATGGCCGCTGGTTGTCTTTATTATAATGCTGGTATTTCTGTAACTCCGAATTCTTTTTTTTTTTTTTCACACACATCACATTTTAATAGTTTACTGATACTCACGCTTGAGTTTTACGTCACTCTGGGGCAGCCTTTACATGTAATCCCAGAGGTAATCTATTCCTCCTCCTCTCCTCCCCTCCCTCTTGCCACTCTCCTCTCCAATCACTCAGGTTGAAACTCCTGTCCTACGGGTGATCCGCCAACATAATATAAACATTTCAGTCACTGACAGCACCCAACACGCCATGTGCTGTCTGACAGTTACGTCACCAGTTAACATAGCGCTTGTTGGCCATGCCTGAACTACCCATTTTCAGTTTACCAGATCATTAATATATCTTTGAGAGGTTGTGTGGACATGATAAAAAATGTGTTTCTTAGAAAATGAGGTCTAAAAAAACATTAACATGGTGAAACACAGCTTGATGACATCATCTAGTTGTGTTTCACCATGTTAATGATTTGTATTTTAGGACATTTTTTTCTGAGAGTGTACAAATGGACCCTGGCGGGTCCATTTGGTTCCATTTGTTCACATTTGTCCACATTTGTCCACTCTAACTACAGCTGTGTCACTAGTGGTGACACAGCTAGTTAGTAGCAGTAGTAGTGTTTCAAATCATTTTAAATATAAGCACTTTAATTTGAAATATCTTGGGTTGTTTTGCTGCCATCGTGTTTGGTGCAGGGGCAGACTGGGCATTTAGGGGGCATTGCCCCCCCCCCCCCACCCCCCCCCTGCCCATGTCTAGATCCGCCCCTGGGGGTGTAAGTACTGTACCATGGGGGGTCCAGGGACCACTAGGGGGTCTGGGTGTGTAAGTACTGTACCATGGGGGGTCCAGGGACCACTGGGGGGTCTGGGCGTGTAAGTACTGTACCATGGGGGGTCCAGGGACCACTAGGAGGTCTGGGTGTGTAAGTACTGTACCATGGGGGGTCCAGGGACCACTAGGAGGTCTGGGTGTGTAAGTACTGTACCTCTGGGTGTCCAGGGACCACTAGGAGGTCTGGGTGTGTGTGAACGCTCCAGCGATGTCTGAGACACACTGATGTCTGCTGAGAGCTGCTCCAGACTCTGGTAACTTGTACTGTATGCACGCACGCACGCACACACACACACACACGCACACACGCACGCACGCACGCACGCACACACACACACACACACACACACACACACACACACAGAATAAAACTGGCATATGAATCGATGTAATGAAACAGAAATCAATGGAAAAAATACACTTACCCGTCGCGTTGCGATGCAGTCCGTTTTAACATTGAGCCGTTTCAGCACATTGAGCTACTTTATTGCGGTCATTTTGGTCAGTATACTGGCCTCCTCTAACCCTAAACATAACCTCCAGCACGTCACCATGCTGACACAGGGCTTAAAACAAGGTCAATATACTGACCTCCTCTAACCCTAACCCTAAACATAACCTCCAGCACGTCACCATGCTGACACAGGGCTTAAAACAAGGTCAATATACTGACCTCCTCTAGCCCTAACCCTAAACATAACCTCCAGCACGTCACCATGCTGACACAGGGCTTAAAACAAGGTCAATATACTGACCTCCTCTAACCCTAACCCTAAACATAACCTCCAGCACGTCACCATGCTGACACAGGGCTTAAAACAAGGTCAATATACTGACCTCCTCTAACCCTAACCCTAAACATAACCTCCAGAGGACAAGTATAATGTATTTATCCATATGATCCTTTTAAGAATGTGTGTGTTGTCTTTGTTCTACTACAGCAAAACTAATTAAAAGCCGTGGAGAGAGTTAACAGTTCTTTATTGACTCACTCGTCCCACGTTCTGTAGAGCAGCGTATCCATGGCGACCGCGTTGGCTTCTGATTGGGCGCAGGGCGACGGCCACTGATTGGTCAGATGGGCTGTCAGTTCCTGTCGGGAGCGAGCGTCGTTGTTCTTCAGTACGGTCCTGGATGCACGCACACACACACACACACACACACGCACACGCACACGCACACACACACACACACACACACACACACACACACACACACAGTGCAATGTCTTTCAATGATCATGGTGTGTGTGTCTGTGTGTATTTGTTGTGTGTATTACAGCTGATGAGTACAGAATTCCTCATTTAATTTTCTAGGAGGGGCAAAAACATTTCCCGAGCGGAACTGCGGCCATGACCCTTTTTATTCTTTTAAAAGGTCGCGACCCTTTTCTAAATCTCCCGAAACAGCTGCTAATGGACCCTTGCAATGGACACGGCCGCTCTCGCGACTTTTTTTTTCTAAATAGGTCGCACATCCTTTCGAACGTCAGTAGAGGCTAAATATGGATTTGTTTACAACATGTTGAAGTAATTTCCTTTTTTTTTAATATCTCTGTTTAATCTCTCTTTAATTGTCTCTAATTATCTTTGTTACACACACACACACACGCACGCACGCACGCACGCACACACACACACACACACACACACACACACACACACACACACACACACACACACAGACTCACACACACACACACACAGACTCACACACACACACACACACACACACACACACACACACACACACACACACACACACACACACACACACACACACACAGACTCACACACACACACACACACACACAGACTCACACACACAGACTCACACACACAGACTCACACACACAGACTCACACACACACACACACACACACACACACACACACACACACACACACACACACACACACACACACACACACACAGACTCACACACACACACACACACACACACAGACTCACACACACAGACTCACACACACAGACTCACACACACAGACTCACACACACACACACACACACACACACACACACACACACACACACACACACACACACACACAGACTCACAGCTGGTCTTGTAGCTCCAGGATGATGTAATGCAGCTGCTGTTTCTCCACAGTGAGGTTGAGCGTCGCGTCACTCAGAGAGTTCTGCAGCGTTCTGTTGAGACGAACAGCCTGGGACAGCTGGGCCTCTCTGAGACGCACCAGGCCCTCTAGGTACACCTGGGGAACAGGTAGGACACACCTATAGCATTACAGACAGACAGCTGGGCCTCTCTGAGACGCACCAGGCCCTCTAGGTACACCTGGAGAACAGGACACAGGTCTATAGCATTACAGACAGACAGCTGGGCCTCTCTGAGACGCACCAGGCCCTCTAGGTACACCTGGAGAACAGGTAGGACACACCTATAGCATTACAGACACCAGGCCCTCTAGGTACACCTGGGGAACAGGTAGGACACACCTATAGCATTACAGACAGACAGCTGGGCCTCTCTGAGACGCACCAGGCCCTCTAGGTACACCTGGAGAACAGGACACAGGTCTATAGCATTACAGACACCAGGCCCTCTAGGTACACCTGGAGAACAGGTAGGACACATCTATAGCATTACAGACACCAGGCCCTCTAGGTACACCTGGAGAACAGGACACAGGTCTATAGCATTACAGACACCAGGCCCTCTAGGTACACCTGGAGAACAGGTAGGACACACCTATAGCATTACAGACAGACAGCTGGGCCTCTCTGAGACGCACCAGGCCCTCTAGGTACACCTGGAGAACAGGACACAGGTCTATAGCATTACAGACACCAGGCCCTCTAGGTACACCTGGAGAACAGGTAGGACACACCTATAGCATTACAGACACCAGGCCCTCTAGGTACACCTGGGGAACAGGTAGGACACACCTATAGCATTACAGACACCAGGCCCTCTAGGTACACCTGGGGAACAGGTAGGACACACCTATAGCATTACAGACACCAGGCCCTCTAGGTACACCTGGAGAACAGGACACAGGTCTATAGCATTACAGACACCAGGCCCTCTAGGTACACCTGGGGAACAGGTAGGACACACCTATAGCATTACAGACAGACAGCTGGGCCTCTCTGAGCCGCACCAGGCCCTCTAGGTACACCTGGAGAACAGGACACAGATCTATAGGCCCTGCTACACTAGCAATATTTTGATCAATATTAACTAGCAATGTCAACATCAATGGGCAACATGATGAGACACACGGCAACAGGCATCATTAAAAGGGGAATTCATTTCCGCCCATTTTCATTTTTTCCTGAGAGTGTACAAATGTGAACCGAATGGACCCTAGCGGGCTAAAATGTCGGGTCGGGCATTTGTACACTAAAATGTCGGGTCGGGTTCGGTCCTGGTCGGGTTCGGGCAGAGTTTGAGTGTATTGTGTGTGGTGCCGTATACCTTCTGCTCCAGAACCATGCGGTACTTGTGCTCCAGACGTTTACACCTGCTGACCCAGCTGCTCTGCTGCGTAAAGATGGCCGCCGCCGTGGCCACACCCCCGGAGGCCACGCCCCCGGAGGCCACGCCCCTGTCGGGGGTGCTGCTCTCACTGCCGCTGCTCCCCATGGTCCTCATCTCCTCCTCATCGTCACTGCTCAGGCTGTCTGCACTGGGAGGTTAGTACAGGTTATTACACCTTATTACACCTTATTACAGCTTATTACACCTTATTACACCTTATTACACCTTATTACACATTACTGCACAACACACTGCTCAGGCTGTCTGCACTGGGAGGTTAGTACACGTTATTACACCTTATTACACCTTATTACACGTTAGTACATGTTACTACACATTACTGCATAACACACTGCTGAGGCTGTCTGCACTGGGAGGTTATTACAGGTTATTACACATTGTTATTACGCATTATTATATGTTACTACATGTACATGACTACACAACACACTCCACTGGGAGCCATTATTACATGTTATTACACATTGTTATTACACATTATTACATTTTTATTACATGTTACTGCACATGACTACACAACGCACTGCACTGAGAGACATTATTACAGGTTATTACACATTGTTATTACGCATTATTATATGTTACTACATGTACATGACTACACAACACACTCCACTGGGAGCCGTTATTAGTTGCTAGGTATTCGGTATAGAGTTGGGCTGTAACGAATTTTAGATTACATATTACTGTAATATTATTACTTTTGCTCCAAAAAGTAAAGTAACGAGATTACTCTGCAAAAATGGGTAATAAGTAATGCATTACTTTGCAAGTAACGCCAAGTTACTTGTTTAAAAAAAAACAGATTAAGCTATCGACAGGTACTGTAACAACAGATGTGCAGTAGATTGTAGATCCAGTCCACACGCTGCATCCTCTACACAGTTATGTACACTACAAATCGCTTGCTGCGTTTAAAAAGTCAAAGAGACAAATTTCAAAATCTGGTTTTGTTAGTTGCAGGTCTGTTTTGTGATTCAAGGTTAAAATGTTCCCATTGCTTCTCTCTGCTCCTTTTATTTATTTATTTATTTATTTATTTATTTATTTATTTATTTATTTATTTATTTATTTATTTATTTATTTATTTATTTATTTATTTATTTATTTATTTATTTATTTATTTATTTATTTATTTATTTATTTATTTATTTATTAATCTAAGAAAGACATTTACAATGTCGGATTTTGTTGGCTTTGTTTTCAGGTGCAGTTTGTGGGATTGGAGACTATTATTATTCCAATAAATTGGATTCAGTTCTAAAAAAGAGCTCGCTAAACAGATTATGTTGTACATCTCTATTATTTCAAAGGTGGGAGTTGAGAACTTGGGAAAGTAATAACGTAATATGTAATATATTACTCTTTGATTCCAGTAATAAGTAAAGTAATGATATTACTTTGTCTAAAGGGTAACAAGTAAAATAAAGAAGTTACTTTCCTAAGTAATATTGACCAACACTGATCGGTATAGAGTTGTAAATGAACTAGTAGTTGCTAGGTGGTCCGTAGTTGTAAATGAACTAGTAGTTGCTAGGTGGTTGGTATAGAGTTGTAAATGAACTAGTAGTTGCTAGGTGGTCGGTATAGAGTTGTAAATGAACTAGTAGTTGCTAGGTGGTCGGTATAGAGTTGTAAATGAACTAGTAGTTGCTAGGTGGTTGGTATAGAGTTGTAAATGAACTAGTAGTTGCTAGGTGGTCGGTATAGAGTTGTAAATGAACTAGTAGTTGCTAGGTGGTCGGTATAGAGTTGTAAATGAACTAGTAGTTGCTAGGTGGTTGGTATAGAGTTGTAAATGAACTAGTAGTTGCTAGGTGGTCGGTATAGAGTTGTAAATGAACTAGTAGTTGCTAGGTGGTTGGTATAGAGTTGTAAATGAACTAGTAGTTGGTAGGTGGTCGGTATAGAGTTGTAAATGAACCAGGAAAGCGTCACCTACTTCTGAGTGAACTTTAGGTAGGGTGTGTAGTCGATCACCGCAGGGCAGCTCCCATCTAGACCGTCTCCCTTCAGGCAGAAGCTAACGACAGAAGAAACACGGATCAATCAATATAATTATCAATAGTATTACTTCTATTACTTCTATGATCTGCAAAATGTTATCTCAATATATTGAAATATTTCAGTATTTCATTCAATAAAACGAACCACACAAAATCTCATTGTCAGAGCAATATGTGGTGCCACCATGCAATGTGGAAAGTTATCCTGTCTCGAATATGTTACAGGGGCGGATCTAGGCATGGGCATGGGGGGGGGGCGTGCAAAACAACCCAAGATATTTCAAATTAAAGTGCTGATATTTAAAATGATTTGAAACACTACTACTGCTACTAACTAACTCCAGCTGTGTCACCACTAAACCAACAGCATTTCATCATTGAAAACAGAAAACTCTCTGAGTCAGACCTTTAGCTTTATGCATGCTGCGTGTCTGTTGCAACTTCAACAACAACTGATGTTATTATTGATGCTTTACTTGACTAATAAAAGTCCTGGAACTGAAACTGTAACACCACCCCCCATACCATTTTCTCCTGCCCCCCCCCCCCCCCCCCCCCCCCCCCCGTAACGTAAAAATGAAACCAAATGGACCCTTGCGGGTCCAAATATTCTTCAGCCCCATGACCCCCCCCCCATCCGTCCCGCCTCTATTGCTGGAAGCTGATTGGCTCATGAGGAGACCGTACCTGAAGTCGATGGTGTTTAGACCAATCACAGTGTCTGCCAGTAGCCCCGCCTCCTCTGCTAGCATGATGGCTCCGTCCTCGTAAAACCTCCTGAATGCATGCACACACACACACACACACACACGCGCACGCACGCACGCACGCACGCACGCACGCACGCACGCACGCAAACAAACAAACAAACAAACAAACAAACAAACAAACAAACAAACAAACAAACAAACAAACAAACAAACAAACAAACAAACAAACAAACAAACAAACAAACAAACAAACAAACAAACAAACAAACAAGCACGCACGCACGCACGCACGCACGCGTGCATGCACACACACACACACAGACGCACACACACACACGCGTATGCACAATCAATGCACAGACGTACACAGATTTAAATCAATATATCCATATACAGTATGGACTGTGAGATTGTAAGCAATATCCACCACTAATGTAAAGTGATTTTAAACAGGGTTAGTGTTTGTGATTTTTGGTGTGTTTTTTAGGAGTGGGACTCGATTACATTTTTTGATCTAATTAATTTGAAGCTTTGTAATTAATTCATCTCAATTAATCGCGTATCAATATTTGATCCGAGAAGCATTTTTTGTGTCAATTAAAACAGGTGGGTAGCGTGTGAGTGAGTTTTCTAAATGTCCACACTGCAACATGTTATATAGCCTCGACACCCAGGCTTTCATTTTCGTTCGCCTTGCGCGAAAACGGAAAGCCTGGACTAACGCACGTTGGAAAGTGGCCTTGAGGGGGGAGTCAACCTTCCGGGGTGGGCGTGGCTCTAAATGATGTGACGTAGAACAGCAGTGGACGGGAGGGGGAGGGGCCGGAGATGACGACACGTTAGTGAGATCAAATCAGAGCGCAGCTCATCTGCCGTGTGGATCCCACGACACCCCCGCCCCCCCAAGGCCAAAATCATTGAGGGCTAGACCAGGCTAGATGTTATGTTGCAGCTGAGGGTTAGAGACAGTGGACCAATGGGAGGACAAATCTACTTCCCATTGTGTCCTGTCTAGATTTCTAGTTTCTGAATAACATAATATTCAAAGATTTGCACCACGTACGTTTTCACGATTTTTTCAAAAATAGCAGAGACACAAGCTCATAGCGCGCCACTCGGTGGCGCGCTATGAGCTTGTAGATCTGCTATTTTTTCAACAGTTAAAACATAATGCTTTTGTGTCCCGTCTAGATTTCTAGTTTCTGAATAACATAATATTCAAAGATTTGCACCACGTTTTCACGATTTTTCAAAAATAGCAGAAACACAAGCTCATAGCGCGCCACTCGGTGGCGCGCTATGAGCTTGTAGACCTGCTATTTTTCAGTAGTTAAAACATAATGCTTAGAACACCAAAACGCGTTCACTACACTAAGGGTGAACATATAATGAGCGGTGCGCTGGTCATAGACAAGCGCATAGCAAGTTCATTCAGGAAACCTCACTGCAGTCACTGCCGGCCCTTTAAAGGGCCGCCTCAGCATCACATTCACATGATTGACTTCATCCAATCACAGGCTCTCACAGGCTATTTAAACTGTAAGTTTGTATTGCTCTTCCTGCTTGCTTGCTGCTGCTGCTGCTGCTGCTCACTCTGATACTGCTGTTCTGCTTATGCTTAATCATTTTGCTGCTAACCCTCCTCCACCCCAGCTACCACCTGTAGATTTGGATCTGCCCTTTGGGTACGGGGGATTCGGAGTCCTTAAGGTCAGGACTGTTGCGCTTGATCTGAGTACCCAAAAAGCAGATCCAATTCATCCGCCAAACCATGATAAATATATTGCTTATTTTATATTCAATAAATGAATATTAAACCCTTCTTGAGTTGTCCTGACTGAACTGTAGTTTTTGTGTGTTTTAGGGTTAGATAGTGCTGTATGTAGAGTGTATTGTTGTTTATTGTCTCACCTGGTGGTTTTAAAGTCCTTCAGAGCAGAGGAGATGTACTCTGAGAGTCTCTTCTCCATCAGGACCAGACGGATCCACGCCCTGCCCTGCACACACACACACACACACACACACACGCACACGCACGCACGCACACATTTTAACCATTTATTTATGTCCACACAAAGGAAATGCATACAGGGACACAAATATTATAGGTGCATTTGAGTTACATCTGCAAAATCATGGCATGAGCTCTTGTGATACACAAGCAGTACAGTCTATGGGTACAGGTAGCAGCGTCTCTGTGATACAAGCATGTCACACAGTACAGTCTATGGGTACAGGTAGCAGCGTCTCCGCCATATTTGACGGCTGCCAATTATAGCAGAGACGCTGCAGTACTTTGCCAGCCTTTTTGCCTCTTTTTTGGGCATCCCAAGTTGTTGGAACCCTCTAACAACCAGTCTGTGCGTATGCCCTAGGCTGCCGAATATAAACACAAATAGTCTACACCTATAGCCCAGCTCTGAGATGATATTTAGAAGGGATTATACACGCCTGATCGTCACGATCAAGCACATGATCCACAACAATTGCCACTGCATCTCGATTATGCACCTACTACATTGACGGTGGTAGTTACAAGGGGTGCGGTTGTTAATAGTTCATAAAAACAACATTGGCGTTCTGAGGTGCTGCACCTCCGTGCTACCACCGTCGCGCATGCGCACACACACACACACACACACATACACACACGCGCACGCATACATGCATGCATGCATGCACGCACGCACGCACGCACGCACGCACGCACGCACGCACGCACGCACGCACACACACACACGCGCACACGCGCACACACACGCACACAGAAATACACACACACACAGAAACACATACACACACAAAAAAAATGATGGAACCGGGTCCAGACCCGTAATTTCAGACCCGGGTCTGAGTCCCAATCTAGGTCAGATTAAGGTCAGTAAGGTCAGTTGCATGCAGGCGGATGTAACATTTCCCAATGGGGAGTGGGCAAGATAAAATGGTATGGGTGTGACTTCATCGCCTGTGACGCTTCGCACCACGGGCGATGAAGTCACACCCATACCATTTTCAGTTACAGGACTTTTATTAGTCAAGTAAAGCATCAATAATAACATCAGTTGTTGTTGAAGTTGCAACAGACAC